>JAGDQP010000440.1:122375-164429 GCA_022664845.1 Lepisma saccharinum | reverse complement strand
AAAATTAGAATCCATTTGAAAAATGTATGTACGTAGTTCCGTTTCCAAACTCTTATCAATTATACTTTTCTAGTAAAAAGTAAATCTTGGCTTGTAACGATCCATCTACATACGCTAAAAAGTCTGCAGATACTTGTGGGTTACAAGTGTAGACGACTATACTGTTATTTCGAGAAACAGAATCACTAGTAATACTAGTCACATTGTGATACTAGTCCGTTGACTTATAGCTAGTATTTTACAACTGTAAGTTTGAGAAACAGGGACTTGTGAAGCGAATTGATATTAATAGTGTAGAGACTAGTAAAATTGTTCCAAAAGTTTTGAGAAACCGGCCGCTGAACATAGTAATAATATTTCTGGAGATTTAGCTTCAGCTAAGAACATTAGTCCAGTGGAACGACGTCAGACTGCTGACTATTGAAAGTGATTAATGTAGGTTCGAACCCCTCTTCTTGCCGAAGATATCTTTACAAGGCAAAAGTGAACAATCGAATAGACACTTCTGTTCGTGAACGTCGAATACTAATAAATGTGGAAGCAGCGAGCCGAATTCCCTTTGGTAGGAACGTCCTTGTAGAAAAAGAAGACGACGACGAATATTGGTTGGAAGATTCATACTAAAGTATCTGTGTATTAACAGTGCAAATACGAAGAAGTCATTGACCTGAAGCGTCAAGTTTTCTTGTACGGTACTTCTTTAACACAGGACAACTGTAACATGTGTTGCGTAGAATTTTAGAAACAAAATGTGTGGTGCAGTGGTTTCGTCTTCACCTTTCATTCCGGTGACCCGGGTTCGATTCTCAGTCAGCGCCATATTTTTTCGACTAAAATGGTACCTTCAACTATTTACAGAACTCAATCAGAAATTCTCTTTGGGTCTGAGAGAAAAGAAGCATCACTAGCTAGAATCAGAATTTAAACCTTGTGTTTGCGTTTGTTCTTTAGGTAATAATACATCAATCTAGTTTCAAGGTTTTCATTGATCTTTCTCTATCATTCTCTTTCTTTCTATGACTTCAACAATTTTTTTTCTCTTTCTCTCTTACTAATTCCTTCTCCTACACACACTCTCTGTCATTATGTGAGTGTGTGTGTGTTTATTCTATCTCTGCAGATTATTATAAACATTATTTTATTCGTGTTGTGAGGAAAATTGCCCGGTACTACTCCAGTCAGGATAGATGGTCGTACTAACAGCTTTCGATTGCTAAGCCAACGCTATAGCAACTGAGCTGCGGCCACTTGATCGATCTCGGTCTCCATGTCGATCCATCAACACGGCATTAAGAAGCAATATGCCGATTCACAGAGCGACAGGTTTATATATTTTACCCGTTGGGTTTGCATCTTATTTATAGCTTTTAGGTACCTGTGGATCACTCCAAGATAAGGTTTTGTGAAATGCGGTAGGGAGTCGGCCAGGACGTAAAGTGAAGGTATCATCCCGGTACATGCCTAGTGTGGCTGAGGAAAACACTGGGAAATCCTAAGTCAGGCCAGTCAACCGCTGGTACCGAACCGAGAACCTCCCGAATTCGAAACCAACACTTTCCAAAGTTAGATATGTTGGCCGTTTGGAACGAAACATACTTATATCTACGTTTATCACATGCACACACACACATATATATATTTTTCTGGAAAGGGAAATATCTTAATTTATCTCAGATATTCTCCATATGATGCTCAAAGATTCATACTTTTATTTGTATCTGTTGAACATCATAATATATATATATATATATATATATATATATATATATATATATGTACTCCTCCCTTCGGAGAAAGACCTCATCCACTAGTGGATTGAATATGACTGTGATATATATCATGCAACATATTTTGTGTATTTTGCTGCTAACATCTTCTTTGTAACGTAAATGACAACATAATATCAGAAATTATAAAGCATAAATATCGTGCCCCATTTTTAAGAACTGATAGAAACAGACGTTTTGTCTTGTCTTTCGAGCATAACATTAGTGTTTTATGGAATACTCGATTCATTAAGAAAGAAATAATTACCTAGTAACCATAGGTTTCAGCGTTCATTTTCGTTTCTTCATGTTCGGTAAGGATTTTTTTTACTGGACAATTTAAATTAAGTCTTTCAGTAAATTTCAACTAATGGCCCAACTAAAGTAAAATTGCGTTAGGTTCCCTGTTTTGCTGTTTCAAATGCGATCTCTCTCTCTCTCTCTTTTTTTTCATTCTTTCGTACATACTACAAGAAACCATAAATATCTTTCCAGAAGCCAGGACATGCGATAATGATTTGTCTTAAAGAAAAAAATATCCAACCCTTGCTCGTTCACGCACACACTCTCAGAATCACACATCGCTCCCTCTACGTCAGTTGGGTTGTCTATCTTCTAGGGTTGGAGAAAAATCGTGTATAATAAAGTCATGTGAACATTATTTTGGCCATGATAGTACAACTTTCCAGTGAGTTTTGAAAGACTGATAAAAAAAAAGCTATCATGTTGTACAACGATGAAAAATGAAAACTAGTAGCCAGAAAATATATATATATTTTCAGAAAAAAATATAGAACTTCTTGCTAAAGTTCAAAAACAGAAATTGCAAGATTATTATTTTTTTCCCCATGAAACCTCTTTCTGGGGTTGATTGGGGTTAGGTTCATAGTTTAGGCCATATTCCGACATTCTTCTCGAAAAATTCGTGGAAAGTCCAGTCAGAATAGCCAGGAAAACTTAATTTAATTTTTTGTCTGAATAATCATCAGGGAACAAGTGATTCGGTTTACAATTAACACTGTAGGTCTTGCCCTTAAGTTATTATTACGTTCTTTATGCAACGGAGGGCAGTGGCAAACCACTGTGGTTCGACTTGCCCAGGAATCCTCGAGTTTCAAACCTGCACATAATAATAATAATAACCCATACTAACATCGTCTGTAAACATAATTTGACTTTCTGAACGGGCTCAGATTCGTTATAAGGCAGATGGCCTCATCTCAAGTGTAAAACATGGCAGTTTTACCATCATGCTAGAATCAATACCGTGCTATTCTCCTTGCCGTATAACTGGTCTGCAGACAATATTTAAAACAACCAGTTACATTCCATCGTTTTTCTAACAAGGTACGAATATTTTAGATGATTTGGCTCTAGTTTGAGGATTGCAAAAACGAATATCACAACTTTGTAAGAAGTGATCGTATCGACTTGTAAATTGCTCATTCGATTCAGTATTTAAAGATACATGGGAAACGATACCTCACTTCACCTAATTCAAAAACGTTAAGTTTTTCAAAATTTCTTTCCCCTTTGCCATCCCCCAAACCCGGCAAAGCAACTTTTTCATTTGGGGACTCATCGGATCTTTTTTTTTATTTAAGGACCCTCCTGCCACCCCTACCTCCTTGCTCTCTTAGCACAGCTTTGTTTCGAGCGCCTGAGAGGCGCAGCGAATCTAAAAGGGATTCTCCACAAAGCTGGGGTAGGCCATCCCCCAAGTGGTCTCCCTGTCTCGACCCCTTCTCGGCGTCGAGACACGGAGTCCGTAGGACCTGAAATTGCATAGATTTAAACTGGTATCCAAAAAAAAGAAAAGAGTATAGGAGAACTGATGGGGGATGTTTCTGTAGCCCAGTTCCCGATGGATAAACCTGGGCCCTATTTCCGCGAGTTGGGGGGAAAGTTACTATTTATTTTTTCTACTAGCAATGCATACACTATTTTACATATACAAGTGACTTAAGCTATACAAACCTCAGTTATTTATTCATTTATATCAGTTTGTGACATTATTATTTTAATTTTTATTATTGTCATTTAGTTCTTATTTATTATTTGTGCATATCTCTGATTTGATTTATGAGAGTTTTAGATTTGTCTGTTTTTTCTCTTTCATTCATTCATACTTTACTGTTTATTATCTTTATTATTAGTATTTTAACACGATTGCAACTCCTATTTTGTATCCGTTCTCTAGTTGAGCTTAGAGTTTCTACTTTACATTATTTGTCTTTGTTTTTCTAATTCCAATCTTCACTCATTACCTAATCTATACTACTTGTAACTTCCTTTATCCCAGCAATCTATATGTCCCCTAGTATCACTAACTGAATATTTTATAGAAAACACATAAAGTCACATTCATTCCTCCATTCATACTCCCATTCATTCTGTACGCGGCTCCAAGCCGGTCGAGTTGATTCAGGCCCCCGGGCAGCGGGATTTCTCCTCCAGATCCATGGATCGGGGCTGGTTCCGGGAACTCCTCCTCTTCTCTCTTCCAGACTCGCCGCGTCCATCACCTCACATCACACGCATTTTCTCACTTTCACTCGCGCACTCGCTGCATTATATTTCTTCCGCAGTTTTTAAATTCCTGCCATCCAGAGCTGCAGCGCTGTCCTGACTACAAGTCGGCAGCAACTCTGGGAGCGAACAAAAGGTTTTATCTTCGATCATACGTACAACATCGTGAGCGCTCTGTTATTATTAGTTTTAGGTATTTTTGTCTTCTAGGAAATGGATACGCGATTGCCACGACCGTGGAGAAGATCTAAAATCCACAAAGTTCGCAAGACATCATTCAACCATTAGTTTAGACTGAAATATCCCTCTTACACTCACACTCGCCATGCATACATAATACTCATCGGATCTTCCCAAATTTTCGTGAATGCTCATCAGTTGTTGTCTATCACGCAATTTTTGGTCTATTTTACTTGTACTATACGGCTAGCTCAATCGCCAGATTTCAGCGCCGGTGGATCATTGTGAGCAGTGTTAGAGAGTAATGTGAGATATAGATTCTCTTGTTCCTCACTTTATCAGCAACTTGAAGCTGGTTTCTGTGCTGAATGACTCCAACAATGAATACTAAACAAGGTCAATCTTTATTGATGGTTTATGGTGGGGCAAATCCGTAAGGATTCAAACAATTAATTATATGGATTTCCATTGATATAATAATAATTCACAGCCATACGCAATCCACTACTAGACGAGGCCTCTCCCCGGGAGAGGATTTGGCCTACTGCTCTTACGCTGACCAAACGTGTTGGGTTGGGAGAGAAGAGCCGAAGATCTCTACTGTGATCGCGACTGTCTTCTATTCACAGCAGCTCCACAATTGCATCACGATGCTGGGTGGGCACCAGAGAGAGAGAGAGAGAGAGAGAGAGAGAGAGAGAGAGATCAATTGAAATTCAGAAGCTGCGTACTGTGGTCTGGTAACCGAGAAAGACACGCTGACACCTTTTTTGAACTAAAGACGCTTAGCAGGCAAAGACCTATGGGCTGTATCCTAACATCAAAAGGGCTTAAATATACAATGAGTTTATTTGAAAAAGATTTTGAGGGTTTAAGGTCTGGACAATTTTACAAAATGAGATAAAATTCTTGGTACTCATAGATAGAAAAACTCTTGCTGTTCGAAAAGAATTGAACTGATTCTTTGAAAAATACCAGTTTTTTGGGTAAGATTATTAGGAAACAAAAATACCTCCAAACCTCAAAGCTCTTCTAGACTGTTCGTTTGGAAACTTAAAATTGTGCTAATGTTTCAATTATATACATTTTCCACATATATAAACTTAAAAAAAAAAGTAAAAAAAAAATATGTCTGTTAACTTTTTTTTGCAACTTCTGTTATTTTAGATATGTTTGTTACACGATAAAACATTAAATATGTGGATTGTAGTTGGTTAGTTTAGCCTAGATTGTAATGTAAATTTAGAAATATTTTGAAATTGAGGGTCAGTTTTGTGAGAGCTTTCTACTGTGACAGTTTGAATCCACTTTTGAAACTCCTTGTATATGTATTCACTCTTTCAATGGAAATTTTCAAAATACTGCCAATTTCTAAACAAAATGTAAATGACAATGCTGCCGAAGTCAATTAACTGTAATGTGAAAATAATTTTGAATGTAAAAATCGTGTAGTACTTCAGATGAAGCCTTTTTCAGCTTGTCTTGACCTTGCAATAGCTAATAAAATACACGTGATCTAATTTTCTTTCAAGTATAATTTGTCAACAACACTGAGTGGGTTCTCATTGAAGATAATAAAGGAATGCTGTAAACAGGAAAACTCTTGAATTTGACATTTCGGACCATCTGTTGCGAGGTCCTCGTCAACAAAAAAAAGTAGCTCTTCAAGTGTCAACCACGACAAGGAAGTAAAGAAAGAAGATAGAAGAGACTGAGAGTTATTGTCGCTAGGCAACAAATCGATTTCTCATCCATTGTTGTCTGCGGAGATTTATATAAGGCGACCGCCAATACGTCATTACCGTAAGGAGTAGTCGGCATATAAGCTCCTTCGCTTGAGGGATCTCTCCGTACGATAGGCACAATGGGTTTGAGTCTATCGACTGATCCTCCCCTCCCCCACTTTCGAGATGAAGACGAGAGTGAGATTGAAAAGGATGGAGAAAAGTGGGCAAAAAGCTCGAAAGCTACATAGTTCCTAAAGGGTTACCAAAATAGAGATAGCTAGAACGGGAAATAGCCGTCAAGAAAGGGAAATTTTAAAGCAACAAGAGAATAACAAACCATTCCAGCTCGTTTAATTTATTTTTTTAGTTTTAATTTATTATATAACATAGGCCCCATCGACCCTAAGCTCACATAAAGGGGCAATACATTGTAATTTACATACACATCAGATAGCATTGAACAAAGTACATATTACTTCCTTATGTTCTGTGATTACTAGACATTAAATTTGTGATATGTATAAGATGCCCTTCAGATATATTGCTGGTTTTAGAAATAAAAGTCACCAATAGTTTATTGGGCACTTCATTACATTAATAGCTTATCTCAGTTAATTCTGCTTTTCAAAAGAAACACTAGTAAGTTAGTAACAACGGGTATTTTCAGAGTTAGCCTCTGTATTAACTGTTAATAGTTGAATAATTTGACGTCGTGAAGTCTGTGGCTTATAGAAAGGACTGTAAGTATTTGAATTTGCTTCTACAACATGCCGCAAGTAGAAAATATTTCTAATAAGTTTCTTAATACGAGTATATGTTAAATGTAAGCAAAGTTTTGTAGTTTCCGAATACGTTTTTAAGGATGTGATTTCGTATGGCCAATGATGCAGGTGAACTGTGGAAATTAAAAACAAAACATCTCCCACCAAATATATTAAAATTTGCAGGTCGGGATTTGTGTAACAATAAAGAAATAGCTAGCACGTTTACACAGTCTTTCCAATCAGTATTTGTATTCTCAACCGTTCAGTAGTTTTGATAGTAATTCGAGGGGGTTACGAAGAAATCGGGATACTATCTGTTGACCAAATACATTTGAACGAAATAGAAAAGACTATCAAGAATCTAAAATCCAAAACGTCAGTTGGATCTGATGGGATACCCTCCTATATAGTCAAAGCGTGTATTGATATATTTAAATATACCCTATTGAGCGTTCAACTTGGCACTAAAAACATGTACTTTCCCTGACAAATGGAAATCTGCTTTAGTTTGTCCTATAGCTAACACAAACGACACACAAGAAATTACCACACACAGGCCTATAGCGATCTACCAGTCTTTAGAAAAGACTTTGAACAGAATGCATATCAACAAATTATTAATCATGTGAAGCCTGTTATCTCAACTAAACAACATGGCTTTGTTTCACAAATTCAACAGTTACGAACCTTGCAATTGTTAGAGATTTTATTGCAAATTCGTTGGACGAAGGAAAGCAAGTCGATGTGATTTATATTGATTTTGCAAAGGCGTTTGACAGAGTTAATCCAAATATATTACCAGGTAAATGAAATCACTATCACTTCTCTTCATCCCTGATTCAGTTCATGTGCTTTTATCTAACTACCGTAATCGCAGACAGTCTGTTCTATTTAAGGAATACAAATCTGATGAATATACAGTACCCTCTGGAGTCTCGCAAATCTCGAATCTTGCACCATTGTTATTATTGTTGTTCATTAATGATCTACCGGATAATGAAAATGTGGAATTTGTGGATGACCTCAACATATATGCTAAGATTAATTCCATGGGAGATGCTACAAAACTACAGCATAGTTTAGACAACTGTACAAACTGGTGCACTTTCAATTAACTTTCAGTCAATACGAAGAAATGCAGAGTTTTATTACTCAGTCGAAACAAAACGATTTATCGATTTAATTATAAAATTCATAAGTATGCATTAAGTAGGCCCGACGTAGTTAAATATATTGGTGTCACGTTTGATATGAAATAATTGACGTTTAAAAGCCACCTAATAAATGTTACAAATGAAGCTTTTTACATGCTGAAATATGTAATAAGGATGGGAAGAGAGTTTAACAACTTTTCTGCATTAGTGAACATGCACTATGCTTATGTTCGTTCCAAATAAGAATATGCTTCCACTATTCGGAATCCCGATCAACTGAAAAACTGACAACAAGTATAGGTTGACAAAAATAACTAAAACCCTGGTGGTGTCACTAGTGTAGTTAGATGCTTACTGGTAAACAAGGAGGGTGAGAAGAGGAAAAAGCGCGTGAGGTGAAGCGAAACTCAGCTCATTGTTTCTCAAATATACTACAGGAAACTCTTCAGTGTCGCTGCATGCAGCTCCTTGGTTAGTGTTATGGATGTTTCTTCGCTGACAGCGAAAGCCGAAATGAGGAATCCGTAAGGGTGGCAACGATGTAGGATTGATTTGTTCACTTGACCCTAACGCCTACACTCCCCTTCCAAGACATTGTTGGTGGTGCCCAAAAACAACAACGAGAGGAACGAGATCTGTAGATCGCAAATTTGACGGGGTTTCAGATGAACTTGTGGCCCTATAGACAGAATATAATCAAAATTCCTTACCTATAAAGTAACTCGGATCTCTCCTACTTACGAAAAATGCAATATAATCATTAGAAACTTTTTCAGGCGTTAGAGCAAAAGCATAGCATTTCTAATCTACTATTTCTTAGGAAAATAATTCAAATGGCTTAGACTGTAACTTATCATTATTACAGTTTCGTGTCCCGTCATTAAAAACTCGCGGAGACAACATTTGTCTCTTCCACTGAGAAAAGGCTAGGATAAATATAATGATGAAGTCACCAATCTGGAGAATACGTACTAAATACAATGAAATGTGCAGATCTTGCATCGAATTAATATATGTGATATGTTGTCCAAAGCATTCAGAGATATTGTAATAAAAACTGTCTATAAATGAGCATTGCGCCCACAACGAACTTGGAAACTAAAGGCTAATTCACATGTAGGGTGCCGTTCCCATGCCGTGCATGGATTGCAAGGAGGAAGATGATGTTATTGCGACCAGGATGGTTTCTTTTCAAGACGACACTGTTAGGGCATGGCAGGGGCACGGCACAGTATGTGTGAATTAGCCTTAACAATCCAAACCTTTAACGAACTATAAAACGTTGCTGGTAAATGCACATTATAAAGGATAGAAAATTTGTGGGATGATCAGACAACTTCAATGACATCACGATAATGGCCGTTGCCCTCCTACATTCTCAAAGTTACCAACTTGAAACGTTATTATACTTGAAAGGTTCCAGTTTAGCTGACAGCTTCAGTGACAGTTCAGGTTGCAGTTCCAGTAACAGTTTCTCATCATATGATTGATTCATTTATGGCGATTACAAGAAGTTCCATTTACATCATGTCTCGATTCATGTGATCGATTAATGTAAGGTTACTATTAAGAAGAATAATTTACATAAATATTGCACTATGTAGGAAACCTGTTCTAAAGTAATTAGCTAACAGTAAGACTCAAATTTGTCCATTAGTGAAGCCGCCGCCATCGCGGATTTCGAAATCCCTACCAGAAGTCAGTCATATAATGCAATTTAACCAGAAACGTCATATCTATATTGCACTATTTGTATTGTATACAGCTCTTTTCATCTGTTTCTTTATTCCTTTTGCTTGGGAAATCGGTTTCATATCAGCGATGAACTGATTCACACTGAATGAGATTGGTATCATAAATTGTCATGTGACTTCAATGACTAGCGGTCTAAGACCTTCAATAAAAAAATCATTCATACTAAAAAGTCTCTTTTCCTCATAAGAAGTCAAATAAAAAGCAAAATAGAATTCCTTATGCTATGATACATGTGAATTTCTTACAAGTGGGAGTAAGCTGGTATCGTGACAGTTGCGGTCACGAACAAGACCGGTAAGCGACAATTTCGGTCACAAGAATCTGTTTATCGCAAATCTAGTTATAAGCGAATGTAATGAGTAACAACGGCTGTCATTTTAAGTACTTTTCCCCCATCCATGGTCCAAGTGTTGAAGACATTCCCTTTCCTTGTCCTCAGCCAAAACTATTATTTTCTCTTCGATTTCGTCATCCGCTACAGAAATGTTACTTCTATTATTCACTGTTATCATTTCTTCATCTAAAAGAACTTGTCCTCTCCTAGGTTCATTTCACAATTCTTGGACCGATTCACATGCAGGTAGAGTAGTAGTTTCACTTATCAAGACTAGCAGCGTCTTTCACACATACACACGCGATCTGTCACTATTAATGCTCCATTGCTTTTACTAATTAACCTTCCAAAACATTTTTTTCTTTTCGCTAGGAAACAAGCCCAAGTAACGGTCTCATTTTTACTTCCACGTTATATACAAAACACATATTTTCTTTTATTTATATTGTGAAAGGAATTTTACTTGACAGGAACTGTCACGCTTCTTTAGTCGAAATTTTCTTTAAAGAGGATTAACCGCAATTGTCGTGGATTTTGCTTTGACCAGAATTGTCGCATATATTCTACTATCATTCACAATCTTAAAGTGACGTTTTCTTCAGAGCATGTTAATTCTGATGGCAGGTATGCCACGTCATCATTAGTCTATAAAACTGTTTAAATACAAAAAAATGGAATAATAATTATCATTGCTTACTATGTGTGGCAAGTGATAGCAGGTACGTATTGATGATGTATATAAATTGCGCTTTAAACTTCTTGCATGGCATTCATTTACTTCTTAGCATTTTCTTTCGGTTAGGGCGACGAATGAACACGAAAAAAAATAAGTGGTAATTTCTTAACGACTTGTCTGTCTGTCTCTTTCATTTTGTTTCTCTAACTCCATTCCAATTCTCTCTTTTTATCTCGACATGAAACAGATTTACAGCTCACCACGAAAACGAAAAACGAGTACAAGAGAAAAAAGAAAATCACTCGTTTTTAACATTTCATTACAGCAAGATTAGGATAGAGAAAAGACTTTGAAACATTACAGAACGCTCCGCAGCTAAAAGTGATATTTTTTGCTTCTAACATTTTCCCCATACATTTCAACTAGCCTGGATTTTCATCTTCCCGAGAGAGAGTGACAACCGTTGGGTATGAAGAAAGTAATGGGAAAAAATACTAAATGACTTGAGTCTCCCCTTTGGACTCGCTTTTGCATATTAAACGTTATAACTTTGCAACCATACTTCTTGTTCCCTTTAAAAATTTCACCTCAACTTGACTGATATTTTTTGTCCTCTTTACGTCGTACTTTTCAGACTTAGTTAATAGATTCAATTAAGTTCATTCGATCTAAAGCGTACTTTTAATCCACAAATTAAAAGAAAAGTTCCTCATTCCTCGTATAAAATCGCATTCATGAAATAAAATTGCTATTTCTTCAATGAAGTACTTTGTCTTTAGAATAAAATTTTTCTAATGTCTCCCAATAAAACTAATTAATTACATACCTCTCACAAATGTAAATACCATAGATTTGAAACAGCCAAAATAAATTGAATGGAACAGTTCTAACTAAATATATTCTCTAAACTTTCTTATGTTATTAATTGACCTACATTTTCAGAACCATAGTGGAACTTTGATGTAACATTTATTCTTAATTCACACTAAATTTCACAGCAAAATTTAGTACAAGGTCCAGTATTATTTACTGGATTTTACGTTTATCAGAACATAGTTCTCGTGTCATATTCATGAAACAAAAGACAACATTCTTTCATCATGCTACTGGAATATACACGGATCCAAAATAACAAATAAATTTAGCCTTGCACTAATTTCTTGAAGGAAGTATAGTTCTATATATGTACCATTTTTAAACCTCGCATTCACATTAGGATAAAGGTGGGATTTAATATTTAAGGGAAAAGTATTTATGGCACTCCAAAATGATTGAAATTTACCTGTTTAGGAGTAAAAGAACACTGAATCGAAACTTGAAATTTTCAGGCGCGGTCGAAGTACTCTTCTGTAGCTCGATGAATTGAAACCATCGCCTTGGAAGCTGCAAGAATTCATTATGGAACCAATCTTTAGGAATGGTGCGACAGCTTTCGTAGACAGCATCCTGTAGAATAAAGAAATCGGCGAACTCGCAACGTTTCCTTTATATTTGCGAAGAAAGCGTAATCGGAGTCGGATTAATCCGGTGAATATATTGGATGTCGCAGAACTGTGTACTTCAGTTGATATAATGTCGCCGTTGTTTATGTGTTGACCTGTCCTCGCCACGCACCTCACTACCGCAAACAACCGGCCGTCACGTAGCGCCCGCACGCGACGGTACAATCCCTAACTCCTTACAGGTTTCCCTTGAATCTCATCAAGGCCATGCGATAGAATTGTTTTCTGCCACGTAAAATAATAACAATCATTTTCGAGTGTACAAAATAATTTAAAATTAAATGGCATGAACATCACTTTTATTCAGGAGTACCTGCAACAGTCCTTACACTAATTAGACACAAAAGCGTTGTTAAAGAGTTATCGTGTTTTTTTTTATTACGGATTAATAAACATTTCCATTGTGTCACATCAAATAAAGCTGTACCTACATTCACGTGTTTACACACTACTGACAAGGTAAACTTCCATATTTTGAGTGGAAAACTGTGTTATAACTGCAATGAAATCAACTACATATGTCATATTGCTGACCTTAAAAGAAATTTGTGCCCATGCTTCGAAAAGGAATTATGGTTAGAAAAAGAAAAGGCGCAGAGCGTGAAAAACAGTAATGGTTACAGAAAATAATTTCGCCAGAGCTATTTTTTTTTATTTCTTATAAGAATACCAAACAAAAAATACAAGTATGTAGAATACGCTATTGTACATCGTTAGCAAAAACGTAAAAAATATATCCAGTTGTTTTATTTAAAGAAAAGTACAAAATTGGACTACAATATGTAGAGTGCATTGTGTAAATCAGAAAGTGGATGGAAATTTATGAAATGTACAATGGTCAACACATCGTACAATAATTTATATTTTGATCGTTAACCGTGTCACAATTTTCAGTTAAAAATGGACTTCAGAAAAATTAAATCAAATCTGACCTTGTTTGAACGTATTTTGTGCATTAAATATATATTAGAATAGGCCGAAAAAATCGGAAGTTTGACTTTGCATTGGCCACAGGTGTCAATAGTTGAGTTTGGCGGTAGCCAAAGTGTGGAAAATAATTTCTTTGAAAACTATTAATATTTAAGTCTACCACCATCCCATTGAAATGTAAAAAACGTACATTTAACCCCGAAACTGTTACGGTTAATTCACACATACGGTGCCGTGCCCCAACAGTGCCATCTTGAAAAGAAACTATCCAGGTCGCAATAACAAGTTCTTGCTCCTTGCAATTCATCCTTGGAACTGGTGTAGAGCAGGACGGCATGGGAACGACACCCTATGTGTGAATGGTCGCGGCCATGACACGGACGAAGCATGGCAGGGGAACGGAATGGGCACGGCACCGCACGTGTGAATTAGCCTTTAGAGGTTCTTTATAGTGATTATCTAAAGGTGGTTACTCAAGTGAATAACACGATTCATGGCGTGGTTTAGTCTCAGCAACGCAAAGAAGTAGGTTTGGGAATTGAGAAACGCATAGTTAGCAATGACAATAGGCTGGTGATCATTGCAGTTTCTTCCATACTCTGCTATTCAGAATTTATTAATATATAAAAGCAGAACATCCAAAGCCATACCATGAGGAGATGGCTGAACGTCGTATCTCGCCCGTGCACAACCAAATATTGGGCACGAAAATGATAAAATGAAAATAAGCTGTGGTCTAATAGATTTTAAAATCATTTTTGCTTGAGATGGACTGAATAATTTTTCGAGATTATAGTGTCAATTTATGACACCGTATCATAGGCTATCGTAAGAAGATCTGAAACAACATTTCGTATTGGTTACAGAACTGTCTTCCGGCTAGCTCTAGTGACCCCAAAAAATTTTCGTTTAAGTTTAGGAAAACTCATCTTGGGAAAAAGGGTCATTTCTCCGCGTAGTTGCTTTGAGTTCATCTTGAAAACGTGTTTAATTATTTCGAAAAAATGTAGTAAATGCACACAGTTTTTGGGATGGGAGAAAGCTAATTAAGAGGTATTGACTTAGAGTAAAATCATTTAAGCGTCGCCCCCTTTCCCCGTGTGATAATATGCTGCCTTCTAGATGTGTCAATATAATGAAATGCAGGGGTACTTACGAGAGAGTTTGAGGGCACAGAATGCGCCCGTAGAAATTTTGGAGGGATTTGGAAATAAATATTTATATCAACAGAGACTTCGATAAAAACGATGATACAAACATTTTATTAATTTATTTAGATTAAAATATGAAAGAAATGGAGCGTCCGTGGCACTCACAAAACGTAACATACCAGTGACCCCGAGGAAGGTTTGGGAGGAAGAGGGCCCTTATATCTTTGGTGGGAAAACATGTGTATATACGTTTATGTGCACATCAACATCAATGGTGTTAATATATAATATATAATATTTAATTTATTCTTGGGTACCCTACTGCTTCAGTAGTAAGTGCTGACAGTGGACTTATAACTCCAATACAAAATGAGCATACGGTCCGATCCAAAGTTGCCTCAAGACATTAAGTAAAAATGGAATCCGGAAGTTTCGGTGTAGGATGTTTCGGTGGAAAGATCAGAACCCATTTTGATTATAGAAAGGTTGTTAAACTATCACGACATCCCTATTAATGGGTAGTGAATGCCCTTACTAACGTAGTAATTAATAGAATTACTAAATGTAGATATTAAATTACCAATTTATTTTGAAAACTAATTTTGATATTTTATTCTTTGTATTGTTACTGGCGATACTTTCAATCTGTGTCCAAACTTATCAATACAAAATGCTTAGAAATTAAACAGTCTGTATGAACTGATGAAAGAAATTAAAAAAATTAATTAGAAATGAAGATTCTCCACATAAAAATCAATCGCTTTAAAGGACCGTTTAAGGATCAAGTAAGCATTAAATGGAGTCAAGCTTTGTTTATTTTATCTAACAACGGGGGAGGGGATTAAGATGCGTAAGATCTGCTCAACATTATAACAATAACCACTAGCGTAACAGGCTGATAGGCCTTGAGCCTGCCCCAACGCCATCTGTCCGCGTTTGGTGGAACTGCGTCCACCCAACTGGGCTGTGTAGTCAGCACTGCGCGCACGTAATCACAAAAGGCGTATCAGGAGCTCTTTATTCACGTGACTACCCAGTTTGCCTCACGACGGTGGGTTGACGCCAAAAAGTGGGACTCCATCCAGGAATTGAACCCGGAACCACGCGGGCATGAGTCCAACGCTCTAACCACTAGACTGTGGAGCCCCTCGCTCAAAATTATACTAAGGTAAATTTAAAGACAAACATTTTTTACAACGAATTAACGATAATAAATTTGACATTTTTTCTGTAAGCACAAGGTCAGCTTGTCGTTGCTTACAAGGGAAAGGGGCTCTGAAATGACTAAAATATTACTTGAATGTGCCCTAAATCCTCATTGGACATTTTCAAACTTTAATTTTGGTTCAACATTTTTAATGGGATATCCATGACTGAATAAACACTTGAATAAGATTATTCTTTCATTTTACCTTCACTGAGAACAATACATACAGTAAGGGAAAGTTAATAGAAAATAATGTATTTTGTACGGATTATGCAAGTAATAAACATACAGATATATTATTATATCACGTCGAATAGTTTGGTAATTGGTCACAGAGTTGCATAGATTGCGGAACAAGGGATTGAGACCCCTTGATATCTCCCCCAGTAGTTTCTTTCAGAGGCTCCTCAATGCTTCTATAACATTTTATTGTAATTTCTACGAACTATTTTTTCTTCCAAAGTTCAGAAATAACGTTTTAATTGCTAGTTCTACTAATTCACGTCACACCTATCAACAGTAGAAGCGAAAGGGCAAGCACATTTTGAAATATTAATTTTCTGATAAAATTCCAACACTTCTGGATAACTGAATTATATTGCAATATTTGTACTCTCTCTCGATTAGTAAAATAGAATGTCATGAGTACGTACTTATTTGGATAAAAATGAAGCATATAATTTCAAATTAATTTATGTGAGGAGACTTGGTCGTTGGAAAGACCGAGATGTCTTTGATGGCAATAATAGATCTTCGAAAGGTAGATATTCACGATGAAAACTGGTTTGATGTTGCTCAGAATAGAATCCAATGGCGAGCGTTTCTTACGGCGATGAACTAACGAGCTCCGTAAGCCATAGAGTTAGTTTGTTAGAAGACTTATACAACATTCACTTCCTTGTCTCTCTCCCTCGCAAGAGTTCTTCATCTGTTATTCGTTCGAAATAAAATATTTATTACTGAACAGACTGCTGGAGCTAGGGAGTTTGATCAACGTTGTAATAGTATATTCGCTAAATGTTTCTTATATTTTCACACTTTTAATAATTTATTATTATTATAGAAAACAACACTCATCAGTAAGTTCTTGCACTGAAACTTCCATACACCGAAACTTCCGTGCACCAAAGCTTCCTGCACCGAAACATCCATAACCCAATAGCCGTATATCCAAAATGAGTATAAAACAGCACTCTGTGTGTGGTGCTCATCTCATCGTTTTCACTCTTCTTGTTGTTGTAAAGAAGTTTACAGAAAATGCTAAACAAATGAAGGACTTATTTGGATGTTTTGGGGCATATTTATGTTTTCATGTCTGGTCATAGACGCACATACAGATGCTTATCAGAATAATGGAAACACCTGAACGAAAGTGCAACTTACCAGATTAATATGGTGTCGGGCCACCTTTCGCCTTCAGAACAGCCTTGATGCGACGTGGGATGGAGGCATAGAGGTCGTGAATGGTAGCAAGTGGAATATTACACCATTCCTCGTGCAGGGCATCGGCCAGTTCTGTGAGAGAGGATGGAGGTGGAAATCGTCGCCGGAGTCGTGTTTCCAAGATGGACCACAGATGTTCAATTATGTTGAGATCTGGGGATTGGGCGGGCCAGGGGAGGTGTTGAACTTCATCCCGATGTTCCTCAAACCACGCTGCAACAACTCCAGCTGTGTGAATGGGTGCATTATCATCCTGGAATATGGCGTTATTGTCCGGGAACAACATCTGGACCATAGGATGCAAGTGGTCTCCTAAAATTGCGACATAATCGTTGGCAGTGATGCGTCCGCGAAGTGTGACCACAGGACCCAATGAAAACCATGATATTGCGGCCCACAGCATCACCGTGCCGCCGCCATGTTTCACAGTTGGGCGGAGACACTGCAGATCATACGCTTCTTTGGGCGTTCTCCACACATAAACACGGCCCGTGGTTTGGAATAGGGTGAATGGTGACTCATCCGACCATACCACACGTTTCCAGTAGTCAACGGTCCAAGTTGCATGGTCGCGGCACCATTTGCGGCGTGCTAAAGCGTTCTGGTCCCTGATGAGAGGTTTGGCCCGTGCAACACGACCCCGTAAGTTCATGTCATGTAATTCGCGGCGGACTGATTGTCGAAACAGGTTGGGGGAGGTGCTGATTGAGTTCCTCCGTCACTTGCGCCGCAGTGGCACGACGGTTCCGCGTGACAATGCGCTTTAATACCCGGCGTGCCCTGTCACTGATGCTTTTCTTCCGCCCACTGTTCCGCTTCCCCGATGTGGTTTTCCCGTGTGTTGTGTAGGCCGTCATCACCTTCGACACTGTCCCTGGCGACACACCTAACACACTAGCCACTGCCGTCACACTCACTCCACATAACCGCGCACCAACAATTTGTCCTCTTTGAAACTCTGAAAGGTCTCCCATTTTACACTACCTCCGTCTGCTGCAGCCACTGCACACTCCTGTTCCACGACGCCTGACGTAGTATGGAGACCGACCTAACACACCACCACCAGCAGTCCGGCGCTGCGGTCGCCACGACACCACTGCCAACCCATACATCTGACGTGTTGCCAACTACAGGTGTTTCCATTATTCTGATAAGCATCTGTATATTCACTGTCACTCAGAACCGTTTCATAGGAGTACAGACTTTTTTTTTTATCTTTTTGAGAGCAAAGGATACCAACAGGCTATCAAATTTCACACCTGGTTTTAATTTGAGTTTTTTTTTATAGTTTCCCCTGGTCCCTCAGACTTCACAGAACTCCCTGGGGACTCCTACCTTATGTAGAAAGTCTGGAGTTCCTGCTTTTAATGAACCTGGGCATATGTGGCGGTTTGTTACCCCAACCCTCCTTAAGGATGCGCACAGGTTTACTGCGCAAGTATTTTATTGGTTCGCATTGTCAATGCTTATAGGTGACGATGCTCTGGAGTCTGGAGTTAGTCTAGAAGTAACCATGTCGGAGGCAGGTACTATCGAAGTTATTAGTCCTCCACCAGCGGAGTCCTGTAAATGCTCTCCGCGCTGGGTGAACTAGGCCTGCATACACTCGGCGATTGATGACTGGTTTCCTGATCGGGCCCTGCTCTATGAAGGCTGTTTTAATAATTGTGCTTGTCCCTGCAATCACATGGGTATGGGCCATCGATGAGGCTATTCACTTCCAGATATTTCTCCTTTTGAAGTATATAATATGTTTGAAGAACGTACGAAATTAGTGTTGAAGGATCCAGAGACTATGAATACTTCGTTTAGCCTGTATCTGGAGAAGCATTCTGGTGGAAAACTTTGACTGAGGCATTCGTCATATGTTGAGAACACGTCCATGGGAATTGAAAGCATTGCTCCAGGCCAAGGACCGTACTCCTCGCGAAGAGACAGCGCTGTAGTGGACATTTCATGTAGTGGTTATTATTATATAGTGGGACTGTCTAGTGGTTATGGCTCAGTGTTTGAGTTGTAAAGGTGAATATATTGTGGACAAGTGTATTTTGAAAACTGTAAGTGCATATTTAAAAGAAAATCCGATTTAGTGTAATGAGTGTAATTTACACAGGGTACATGAATGTATGTATGTTTGGAACACAGGAACAGTGATTGCACAACATGTGGAAACTCAAATTAATCACCCTAAGATTTTTCAAGACTATCAAGAACATTTTCAGCAACAGAGTCATTCTCATATTGCGAAAAGTTCATTGTTTGAAGTTTGTCGTCAGTTCGTGAAAGACCCAGAGTATATTGCTCAGTTAATACCATTGATCATTGAACAACAGAATTAATTCTCGTTTACAGAATTAATTAATACAATTAATTCTCGTTTGCTATGCGCAAGGCAGTACATTCTTTATTTTAAAGGATTCAAAATTTCAGCGAATGAATACATTATGAGTAATTAATTACCTTGTGAAGTTCTGATTTACCGGTTGGATATCAGCGTCAAGTCGAATGGGTAACTCAGAATTTACACGGGTTACAGTGGGACACTTCCAATTGATATAGTGTATCCCACATCCGGCATATTGTTTCACTGTGTTGTGAAATGGGGTCCGTTTTTATTGTAAAGAAAATATGGCATTATTACGGAAACTATTCCACATTGAGAAAATTGTGAATGTTGAAGATCAAGGATGTCCTGCCTTACTCATATTGCAGTTTAAACTGAATATAACAAGTTGTAATTACCATCAGTCAGTGCAAGAGTATGCATGCGCTCTGCGTAATTGTATGCAACTACAATTTTTGAGGATTTGGCTTCGCGCACAGCACAACGATACTGTTCAAATTGATGACGTGGTTGTGCACACGAGGATCCGGGAAACCATAAATCTGTATATTTCGGACACTGGAGATCTTCTACGTTGATTACAGGTCGTCCAAGAAGTCGTTTCAGAAAATGCTGACATGTTTCACCATACGTACACAACACTGAACTGGTTTGTATATAAATAATTAACACCGTTTTAAGATCACTATAGGCTAAATCACCATCATCCCAGTGAAGTCCAATCGTATGCGTGGCGATGTGTTCATTGGTATATTTCAAGGCTATGGGTAAGTCTGTAAATGCAAACGGGGGGTTTGAAGAACGCGATGTATTTTGATCGGGATCCATGATGGCAGTTCTTCAACCACAAGATCCTGATTGTCACCATCTCCCTGGTCAAAGGTCGTGAACTGCACAATACTTCTCTTCATGGCGTCCAGCGAATCAATAAGGTAAATACAATGCTATTTTCACCTAATGTCACATATTTGAGGTATTTGACAAAGGTATAATCTTAAATAGCATTATCGGTATAAACGTTACGGTCCTTATCGATCTGGATCAGGGAATCAAGTTGTGCATAGACAATACAGGTGATTGAATGTTGAAGATGTGACGTTACTAACATTTGTTCAATGTAATTGTCACTTTTGTTTGTTTTCTATCGTATTCATTTGTACAGATTTCGCCATTTAAATCATATATGAGAATATTCTGTGCGGAAGGTTTCATAAAAACTTCATTTGAAAATATAGTACGAAGCTTGGAATGATGAAATTCTTTTGCGTCTACAGCCCAAAAGATATAATTCGGATACAGCGAAATTGTAATACATTGTGTGAATGTGAACAAAATTTGAATTTCGTACGCGGATGAATATAAATGAAAAGGGACAAAACAAGGAACTATTTTCATATGTAAAGGTAAAGAAGTTATTCAATAGCAAACGCTATGTAAAGTAATTACGAAAAAAATATCAAATGGTGCCTGCGCGCGCGAATCTAACTCGGAACTACGTTTAGTCGGTGTAAGAATATGTAATACGGCATTTGTATATAAGCAGGTCCAGAGCAGCAAACTATAGACCAATAACATTGACCAACACCATAGCAAAAATCTGCGAAACCGTTCTATCCAAAAGACTCAATGAATACCTTGAAGAAGCAAATTTACTTAAGAAATTTCAAGCTGGCTTTCGGTCCAACGTCTCAACAATCGACCAGTTAATGAGAATCGTTACTGATGTTCAGGTGGCCATGAACAAGGGTTGGCGTTCTGCTTCTATATTTATGGACTTTACCTCTGCCTTCGACACCGTCTGGCATGACGGACTTATCGTCAAACTACATTCCCTAAACCTTCAAACTTCTACAATAAGATGGATTTCACAATTTTTAACAAATCGCACTACCAAGATTAAATCAGGGGATGATTTCTCAAATAATATTACAATTAGAAGAGGGGTACCACAGGGGGCGGCTCTCAGTCCGGTATTGTATTCTATTTACGTGAATGATAAACCTGTCTCTCCTAATAATAACACACATTTGGGTCTATTTGCTGACGATACCGCTTATTGGACCACGGTAAGAACAGTGAAATCAACTATTCAAAATTTACAAAGGCCGGCTAAAGCATTTTTGAAATGGTGTAGGGATTGGAAGCTTGAATTGAATGCTAATAAGACACAATTTTTACTTTTTATCCCACTGGAAAAGGCACTGGAAAAAAAAAAGATAGTCATCATCATTAATAACACAAGAATAGAACCAAATTCCACGGCAAAATACCTCGGAGTCAACTTGGATCAAAGACTGAATTTCAAGGCTCACATTCAAGAGAGAAGGAAAAAAGCTTTACAAGTATTTTCGGCCCTAAAATCTATCTTACTATCAAGGACATCATTTCAAATTAAAACACGACTCTATCTCTCTATTTTAAGACCCATTCTAACTTACGGTCATGAATTATTTAATTCAAATATAAATCTGAATCTATTTGAAAAATTTGAGAGATACTGGCTTCGAATCTCAAAAAGACAATGGAAGGCAGACAAAGAAATACTTTGCAATGACATTTCATTCCCCACTATCTTGGAGCATTTGGACATCGGTAAAGAGAGGTACAAAAACGCCATCAAAAACAAGAAATTCGCATTAATTAATTTTCCGCAACAGTTGAATATCAATATTCTACGACATCAAATCACATTACAAGAATTAATACAAAAATAAGCACATACTACACAGGGAACAACTCAATATAACATCTCTTATCGGAAAAAAACTAGACACGGTTGCTGCAAGCTGGAAACTATAATTAATTTTACAAATAATTAACGCCCAAATCCTTCTTACTTTTTAAACTTTGACATTTCCTTCAAATTACATCCTTTGAACTTTCCCATTTACAAGACTTAGACTCTAAATAAATTTATTTAACTTAATTTTAGTCCGAAATTTAATTAAATTAAATAAGAAGTTCTTTATTGAAAAAAACAAAACAAACAACTAATTAATTCAATAAATAAAACAATTCACTCTTTATAGCTACTTGGTAACGATCGGAGAATAAAACAGGAATTCTTACACAACTACTAACAGGGGGTGCTTATGGGTCAGGTTCTTGGCTGTTTGGTCGGTGCGTGGCGGTGGGTCCTGGTGCAGTGTCTGATTCTTATTCACATTCTCACTTATATTGTTTCTTACATATTTATTAATTCTAAGGACGAAAATGGCCTATTTTGGCCAGAAGTCCGCCTTAAGGCCCTGCGGGCCAAAAGCAAGATATGATCGGCCGACATTTTTCATACTCACACAAAGATAATACTCATACTGAAATTAGAGAAGTAACAGTTATAGAAAAGAGCAAAAATACTAATGAACTACAGAACGAAAATGACTACTAAAAAGATAACACAGACAAAACAACACTTCAGGTAAACGGAATACAGCAACAAAATTCCGCAAACGATGATCTTAACATGATAAAAGAAACATAAAATGTTCGAAAAGACACTGAGTTAGAAAAGGATATGAAACATACAGTTATTCTGAGCAATGTTTCACAAGAATACACAGAACCACTGACACTTCAGAACAAAATCTTTGCAAGAGTAAACAATGTAAACTTATCGATATTCCCCATGAAACAACACACAGAGTTCAAGATGCATTTCAAGGAGGCTAATGATAAAAATAGATTCTTGGGTATATTCAAGGATAAGGATTTTGACCCTCAAGCCAAAATGATTACCTAGAAGAAAAACAAAAAGATACACAAAAACCGTTCTCAAGAAGCACTTTTACATGCGTGATTAAGGGTGTACCGATAAACACGAACATGAATAAACTGAAAATTCACCTCAAACAAAAAGGATTACCCATTACTAATGCTACCAGAATAAGGAATGACAGGGGGCCTTTGCCTCTCGTCCGCTTGTTTACACAAGATCCAACATTAGTTAGTTATTTAAAAACCAACGGAGTAACAACAGGCTACTGCAGATACAGAGTGGAAGAATCGAAAACGAGAGGTAGACCAGTGCCTTGTAGAACGTGTCTACAATATCATACAGAAGGAAAGTGCTCAAAAAAACTTTCTTGTTACAAATGTGGTGAGGATCATCATAGCTGCAAAGTCATTCCAAATAAGTTGTTCTGTGGTACATGCAAAGTTAATGGACACCGTATGGCAGCCTCTAACTGTCCCTGTAGACCACACATAAGCCAGAAAATAATAACAGAAAAAAATATAGAAGCAATCCTATAAACAAGACATGAACTACTCCAACATTTTAAGGCAAAACACAATAGACTCTGACATTCAAACAAATAACACTAAAGATAACACAACTTCTCAAATAGCAATCACTGAAGATGACAAAAATGGCGAAACAGTTACAGTGCAAAACTCAGACATAATTAAATGAGTAAACTTCAATTCTAGCGATGATTACACCTCCAGATCAACATCTCAAACTAAACAATGTAATAAAACGAACATCTGAGGAACTACTTCATTGCAGACTGAATATTATTACATCAACAGATGGTCATGTACATGTTACGATAGAAATTTTTTTAAAAAGCAACAAGAATACACCACAAAACATAGTACAAGACAAGTATGGCGAAACAGATCAGTGATACAAGATCCAAACAATTCCCAGATAATCTTTTGAAGATTATGTTCATCAACATAAATGGCATTAGAGAAAAATTGCAGGAAACCATTCAGTTAGCTCAAGGTGAGTCTATAGATATTGTAGTCATCAATAAAACAAAATTAACACCATACATTCCGATAAAACTGAAGGGCTTCAATATTTTCAGAAAAGACAAACCAACACCACAGGGTGGGGTTGTAATCATATTAAAAAATCGTATTCTTGCACAGGAAATAACGTTACCAAGTAAATTACAAGATAACAATATTAACTACTCCATTACTGATAACTTTGACTCATTATACAAAAATTTTATATATATAGCCACTCTTTACTCAAACCCTCAAACAAACATTAATAATAGTATAACTTTACTAAAACACTTAGAACAATATAAAAACCTAATTTTAATAGCAGATTTGAATAGCCAACATCCTATGATGGGTGATAGGAAGATTGATGATAATGTAAAGATTTTATTTCAACACTTGTTACAATCTCCAATAATAAATATTAATGTTGGTCTTACCAGATTCATGAACAATTATGAATCGGCCCCTGATAGAATTATGTTATCCCCAACAATTACAAACAAACTGGTATACAAAATGGTTCAGAGAAGCCCCCCATCTGACCACGGTGAAATTTACCTTCATTTCAAACTCCAAATTAATAAAAACAATAGCATTATTATGCGTACAAATTACAACAAAACAAACTTTGAGCTTTACCAACAAATTTTGCAACAAGATCTTAGAAAAGACGACACACCCATTACAACAACTGATGACATTAGAAAAACAAGTGAAACTACGATTTGCACCATATAAATGGCTTTAACTCAAACAGTTCCACAAGAGAAAATTATTCTACATGATGAAAAATTGCCTGCGAACATTATACAGTTCATTAGAAACAAACGACACCTTACTAGGACAATGAATTAAAGACCATCCGAATTCATCAAACAACAAATAAATCAATTGAACAAAGAAATTAAAAAGGAAATCAAAATATTTAGAGAACAGAAATTCGCGGAACACATCTCCTCCCTGTTCACAAAAACCCAAATATATTTTGGAAAACAATATCCTCCAAAAGAAACAAAACCTCAGGGAAAGTCATGCCTAGCCAATTAGACTATATATCGATTTCCTCTAATAACGAATTCATAAATATATTTCACAAGAAATTTGCAGATAGGACAAAGGACGACCGAGATATTCCAGAGGAAATACAAAGGGGTGTCGCACGGATGGCGGCAAATATCCTTATAATCATTAATCACTTTTCAGATATTATTAAAATGTATAGACAAGATTACAACAACGAACACATAGACACTCTACTGAATGACGTAACACAAGAAAAAATTACAAACATCCTCTAAAAGAAAAAACCCACTGCTTCCGGTATAAGGATAGTATACCTTATATTGCACTCAAAAGAGCTCCTCCTACACTGTACAAAATTCTCACAGCACTATTTAATGCTTCATTTAAAACAGGATACATCCCTTCAACATGGAAAGCAGCATTCACCATTTTCATACCAAAAGCAAATAAAAAATCGTTTCCTATCAGATAATTACCGTCCCATCACATTGACTAATACAATAGCTAAATTATGTGAAACTGTCATTGCAAAAAGACTTAATAAGTATATGGAGGAAAGGAATTTAATCACAAACAGTCAAGCAGACACATATCCACAGTTGATCAACTACTCCGCGTAACCACTGAAATTCAGAGAGCTTTGAACAGAGGTAAAAGGGCCGCCGCTGTGTTCATGAATTTGACTTCCGCGTTCGATACCGTCTGGCATGACGGTCTGACTTATAAACTTTTAACACTTAACTTCCCAACCACTATCATAAGATGGCTTAACAACTTTTTGACAGACAGAACTACATAGGTAAGACAGGTAACGAACTTTCTGACACTATTAACATACAACGTGGAGTCCCTCAAGGCGCGGCCCTGAGTCCGATTCTATATCTCATATATGTCAATGACACACCTCAATTATACATAAAGTTAGGCCTGTTTGCTGGTGATACAGCATACTGGACAAGTGCTCAAAATACTGAGGTCGCTATCAAACACAATCAATTACAGACAAATTCGTCAAATAGTGCGAAACATGGAAATTACATCTAAATCAGAATAAAACACAGTTTATAATCTTTTATCCATCAGGTCGGGGAACTCGCAAAGACAAAGAGAAATTTATTACAATCAAAAACACTAAAATCAAACCTAAATCGACGACAAAATATCTAGGCGTCACGTTTGATCAAAGATTAAATTTTAAAGCCCACATAAAAGACAGAAATTCTATTAGCCTCAAAGCTCATTCCTTACTCAAATCATACTTTCGCTCAACACTTTCACTCAGAATAGAAACCAGGTTATATCTGTCTATTCTCAGGCAGATGGTCATATACGGGCATGAACTTTTCCACTTTGGGATGTGCATGGAAAGGATAGAAAAATTTAAAAGATATGGATCTGGTACATGGAGAAGATGTGGATTGAGAATAAACTTGAATTATACGCAAAAATACCTATTGTTCCAATAGACGAATACATGAAAGAAAGAAGTAAGAAATACATAGACACAGCAAAGAACAAAAGGTTCATTCAGGACAATTTACCCAACCAAATTGATGACAGAATAATTAAACATAAGATAACATACCAAGAATTACATTCTTACTAATATCATTCAAAGGCAAAATATGAACAACTAACTCAACATCAATACATATTATCTACAGATGCGACGTTACTAAGCATATAAAATCTGAAAGGCAGAATGCACATTCAAGATAAACCATATTATCCCTTTTTCCTACAACTTAACCTTAATATTCACCTATCTATTACTAATCTTGAAAATCTGGGCAGATCATAATTAAAACCTACATTATAAAATATTCGCACACTTCCAGTCTCAACATTTTTGGTCATGTAACATCAAAATTGACAATTTTGCTTTGGTCGGGTGAGTTTTCTGGAAGTTTGTTTGCTGCGGGGCCTGAGTTCTGGTGCTCAGTCCGATCCATACCAAGTACCAAATAATAATGTAAAAATAAATACACAATTCAAAGGACGAAAGGAGCTGTTAGGAGCTAGAAGTCCAGTCTTGTGGTCCTGCGGACCCTTAGCATTTACTTACGGCGGCGACATTTTTCGTAGGAAATTGAGTGAAAATATAGGTAGTAATATATATACAAAACACGAGATCAATTTAAAAAGGAAGTTTCAGATACAGCGGTCACCATCAGACAAATAACAGATCACTTTCAGGATTTTTCAATATAGGACAGAAACGATATACATTAACACCCTTTTGGACGATATAACAATAGCAGAAATTGTCAAGATATTAAAGAAAAGGAAAAACAATGCACCTGGTCCGGATGGCATACCGTACATAGTACTACAAAGAATTCTGCACCAAATTCTCACTCAGCTATTTAATGCATCTATAAAATTAGGAAAAATCCCACATATTTAGAAAAAAGCACATACAATTTTCATATCAAAACCAAATAAAAACAGATTTTCTTCATTATAGACCTATCACTTTGACTAATACAATAGCTAAACTCTGTGAAACTGTTATGGTAAAAAGGCGTAATCTATATTTTGAAGATTAATCTTATCACCAGGCATCAGGCAGGATTTAGAAGTAAATTATCCACGATCGACCAACTAATGAGAATAGTGACTGACATACAAATTGCTCTTAATAAAGGCCTAAAAGCAGCGGCTGTATTCATGGACCTGACACCGGCATTTGACAATGTTTGGCATGATGGCTTAATTTATAAATTATATTCATTGAATCTACCTACAACTACAATTAGATTAATCATAAACTTTCTCACTAATAGAATCACAAACATCAAAATCGGAAATGAGCTCTCAAAAGATATCAGGATTACACAAGGAGTTCCTCAAGGTATTGCATTAAGCCCAATCTTATATTCAATCTATGTTAATGACACCCCTACAACCGACAACAATATCACTCAACTTGAACTGTTTGCCGATGATACGTCCTACTGCACTACAGCAAGATATGCCAAACCAGCCATTCACCAACTACAAAATATAGAATCTACCTTCACGAACTGGTGTCGTACTTGGATGCTTGAACTCAACGAGAACAAAACCGAATTTTTAATATTCTACCCATCTGGTCATGGAATACGAAAAGACAAAACAGCAAAAAACAAACAAACAAAAAAAATACCATAAGCAATACAAAAATCAAACCAATAAACTCGGCAAAATATCTTGGTATTACTTTAGACCAGAGAGTATCATTTAAAAAAACATATAATAGAAAGAAGAAGAAAGAAATGGCTTACATGATTTTGCAACATTAAAAACATTACTATTATCAGATATACCACAAAAAATTAAAACAAGAATATAGACTTTCATTTTAAGACCCACCACCACTTACGGGCACGAATTATACAGCACCAGCATCAATTTCGACTTACTCAACAAATTTGAGAGATACTGGCTCAGGGCTTTATATGGAAAGATGACAAAAACTCACTGTATAAAGGCGTAAATATTATTCCCATGGACAACTTCCTTCAGAATGCAAAAATAAAATATATAAAATCAAATTAAAACAAGAAATTCGCCGAACTTAATCTACCTACGTAGATGAACTAGAAAATCACAAGACATCAAATCACATATCAGGAATTATTACAAAGCATTAAATAGAAAAACACAGAGGAACCAACGAAATTAATTAACATCTCAACTCAACAGTCCACTGATGCGACGGGAACAAGCACTAATTAAGGAAAACAAGCAAATACAAAATGATAGTCAACTGGCAATTAACATTACAGGTCGTTTATATCATTAATCCATCTCATACCTAACTCCTGGCAACAAACTTATAACTGACTAATTGAGCATTCTTAAACATATATTGAAAGATTCACCCGAACATTTAGTAGCCATAAAAATTACATTTCTTACTCATTCTTGTACACTTATATAAACTTTTGCATACTTCTAGTTTATACAGCTTTGGACGATCAAACAGTCAATCATAATAAAGCTACAATAGAAAATAAATATCTAAATTAAATTTTTTCAATCAAATGGAAATTAAATGGAAATCCTGTGTATTCTCATGCACTTTTTGTTCATTTGCATCAATTTTTGCACACTTCCAGGTCATACCGTTTTGGACACTCAAAACAGTTAAATCAAAAATATCAGTGTTTTTTGGTTGGGTGCTGGTGGTGGTGGTGGGTCCTGGTGCGGGTCCAGGATTCTGAGGATTATTTAAAACATCTAAATAAGAAACCCTTCCTCACAGAATAAATTTCAACTCTCAGGACGAATGTGGTCTAGGATGGCCAGAAGTCCCGCTTGGTGACCGTGCAGGCAGATATTTTACTTTGATCTAATCGATCTAAATCACATCTCTTCGGCCTTCGGGCCGAACCACATCGAGCTCCCTTGCTTGATGTGTCTCTTCTTCGGACAGCAAGTCCGTTAATACACATTATCATTAAATGCTCTTATGCTTTTGCTTTATTGGCTTTGCTTTAAAACCTTATTCATCAAGAATACTCTTTGAACTTGTGTTCTACAATCTATTCCCTGCTCCAGCCAATCTTCACGTAGACAGGCGGGAGTTCCTTCACAAGCTCTTAGCGTTGACCAGTTTTCACTTCGGCAGGTCTTCGTGATCTTTTGGACTTCTACCAGTCTTCACTTAGGCAGGCAGGGGTTCGCAACCTTTACCTGGTCGGCCAGTCTTCACTTAGGCAGGAAGTCGTCACTCTTGGCTCCAACTCGTCTTTACTCAGGCAGGAAGGGGTCATCAACCAAACACCTAGTCTGTGCCCATCTTCACTTTAGGCAGGAAGGGGTTCTCAATCATTCTTGGTGTCGGCTAGTCTTCACCTTAGGCAGGCAAATACCACCCTTAGCTTCGGCCAGTCTTCACTTAGGCAGGAGGATGCAACAACCAAAATCCCGACTCCAGCCAGTCTTCACTTAGGCAAGAGGGAGTTCCTCTACTATTATTGGGTGTCATCCAGTCTTCACGTTAGGCAGGATAACACTATTCTCTGCTCCAACCTGTCTTCACTCAGGCAGGTAGGAGTACTCATTACCTATTTTCTCTCTTGTACTAATAAGATTTTGCCTTTCAGCACAGCATATATATATTCTCCTGGAGTAACAGTAGTGGATAATGAAGGACATTCCCCTATAGCTAGTAGTCTCTGGTCCATTTCATAATTGGCGCCCAGCTTAGAAGGCACGAAAACCGAATGGAAGTTCGAATTAAAATTATAAAGAAGCACGAAAAATCTCGAGAAATGATTTCCCAAAAGGATAAAGAAAAAGAATATCCTTCAATGGAAGATAGAAAATGTATAATAGGGGTATTAAGTGACCATTGACTAGATGAGCTAGTTAAGAAGAAGAAAAGAAAGGAAACTTCAAGTGTGAACCATAGTTCGTCAAATACCTTAACCTAATTGAGAGATTCTTTACGCTGTGACCTAGTAGAGTAGGTATAGTGCTTCGTTGATATAAATGATACATTGGCCTAATTAAGAGGCATAATTCTTCGTTGATATAGGCTACATTGACCTAGTTGAGAGGTCCTATATATAAAGGAAAAACCTGAGGAGGTAACCTGAAATTGATGATTCTGAGCGAAGCTTAAACGGTCATTTGGTTCACCGAACTATCTTTATTTTTACCCCAGTAATTTACCTAAGAAGGAATTTTGATCCATTATCAATAAAGGATTTCATTTTTTTAAAGTAAGTTAAAATAATCCGTCGAGATCAGAAGAAAAATTGTCACATAATGGAGAGTGACGAAGAAAGTGATGTAAGTCCAGAGAGATCATTCAACACAGGAGAACATGATGAAGGCAATTCAAGAAGCAGCAGAATCAGGAAGAAAAGGGAGCCAAGAAACAAAGGAACAAGGCACAGCTGGTATTGAAGCAGAACCAGAGAAAAGAGAAGCAGCTAATCTTGCCATGTTAGTGCAAATGATCAGTAGCTTAAAACAAGATTTCAGTAGTGTGAAACAATATTCTAGTACTCGGAACCAGAAGATAAATGATAATTTTAATAGCATGAAAGAAATTTGAAACAAGATCTCAGCAGCATGAAACAAGATTCTAGTGCTCTAGACCAGAAGATGAATGAAAACTTTAACAGCATGAAACAGGACTTCTAACTGTTCAAATCTTGCTTCAGTCGTCGTTTTTTACCCCTCAAAACTGAAAAGTATTCTTCAAAACTGCAAGGTGGCTGCTTTTCACAATCGAAATTACAGGAAAATTCTAGGCAGCTATAGTTGTCCGGCTTTTTCCAGAAATGCTGCTGAAAATGTTTAACGATGTACTTGTTTAGAAGATGTGCTGTTCATGTTCATACTTTACACTATAACAAGTGATAATACTCTGGAATAACTCCACGGCCCATCCCGACTGAAGTTTTCCAGAGTTTCTCCTCAATTTCTCCAGGCATTAGAATGGTACATTCAGCAAAACTCTGACTATTATACTAGTATTTTTCATCTTCTACCTAACCCCTTCCGGCCTTAGGCAAAGATGCGAAAAGGCTATGAAAAATTCAATTCAAGACAATTCAATGAAAGTAGCCAATGAGAAATATCTATGTTCTTTGGGTGTGATAGTGTTAAGAAGCGAGTTCCAAAAAAGGAGAGATTTTTTGATGAACTTGAGTTAGACGACTTCATAATTTACAGGGTTGTTTGCCACTAAAAGAACAAGGAGGAAATGTATAGAATATGCTATTGTATGCGTCCTTCAGTATCTCATAAGTAGCAACGGCACTGCAGGAGCGTGTTGGGTGAACTGAAACCCCCTAAAAACTATCTCAGCCCAATTTTCATCAGTATTCTTTATTTTATATATATTATAAATTTAAGTCCGACTTTTTGAAATGAAATATTGTAGCCCTTGCACTTTTACACTGGCGCCGTTCCTTCTCATAACTAAGGATTAATACATAAATCAAATATTGGCCAAACAGAGTTGACAAGCGCCGTAAAAAACTGAGTTAGGTTCAGTTCTACAATCGACCGCTAAACTTTTAGTCAGCGCTAAGTTGAGGCCAAGTCTGATTTTGACTAATGAGAGTATGCAAAATGAGAGTTGGCCTCAACTTAGCGCTGACTAGAAGTTTAGCGGTCGATTGTAGAACTGACCCTTAGGAATCAAAATTTGTTCCATATTGGATTAGACTGGAAATGGATGATCGAACTTTGTGTGCTCTGCTGTAACTTCAAACATTGATCGGTCACTCCAGTATCATTAAGAATAGAGCTCACTGGACAGGACTGATGCACTCATGGAACACGAGAAAATCAGTAATACTTGATCAATGTGGAATAAAAAAAATGCTAGTCGAACATTGTGAGATGCAATATGCGCGTACAAAGAATAGTTTTGTAAATACTTTGAGATTCCCCCCCCCCTTCCTCCCTACAAGGAACATGTAACTGAAGTAACAATAACACAGACGGAGCCATCGCAGCTCAGTGGTAGAGCGTTGGTGTAGCATTCGGGAGGTCGTGGGTTCGATCCCAAAGGTTAACCATTCTAACTGAGGTTTTTCTAGGATTTTCCCTCAGGCACATCAGGCAAATGCCGGGATGGAACCTTCAACATAGGTCCTGGTCGACACCTTCCCGAATCCTTTCCTCTCTTCTATTTCGACCCTTAGATGTCTAAAGGCCATAAATAAAATTCAAATTCAAAGAACACAGAAGGTGTCACGAATATTACTTCCTTTTCCCATTACAAATAACACCCTGATCATTGACCTCCTAAAAATATTAAAGGTTGATTTTTTTTTTTTTTTTTTTTTAGATTCTTTGATTATTCAACTTCAAGACAGGTTTTCAAATCCCGTTCCCGCACTTAAAAAAATCTGAGTATATACAATATCACAGACTCAACAGTACTTTACAGAGGAAAGTTTGGTAAAATGTGCAATATTATAACTCATCTTACAGATCTTTTTTAATTTTATCAACTCGATAACTTTACTGTTGCTTCTGATGTTCAGGGTTTTCGTGAGATTTTACTGATATTTTTGTACTGCAGAGTCTATTGATATTTCAGATTTGCTAGTAAGATTCTCAGTTTCAATGGATTTGCCTTAGTCAGCAGTGATGACTCTCTGACTACTTCACATACAAGAGACTTGTGAATACACACGGACTTTATAAAACCCTATAGACTTCTGATACACTTGTCTGGAATTCCAATACTGGTTGTAATGTATAGGATTCCTTTTTCAATAGCAGTTACAAGCAGTTCAACAGAAAGGGTAATGACTAGACTAAAAATACTAAACGCAGACTTCACTCTTCAATGTCTGATTTTTAACTATAAAATTTACTTATACTGTCTTCTAAGCATGTCGTTAGCTCCTTCTTAGAAAATGAAGAGATTATTGATGCATCTGCCAAGTGGAAAGAGAGAGAAAACTATAACTCGTTTAATAGAAGGTCATTAGAAGTGTGAAAGATTTTGTGTTGAATATGGACAGGAATGATACAGCAATTTCAAGTCCTAGTATGTGTTAAGTATTTTTAAATACTTTAGTTTGAAACAATGCTGTGAAATCTAAAGAAGAAAAGGACAATATATACAGATATTATTTTGACCACGTAGTACAAATTTTGATTGCAAATTAAATTTTATTCTAATTTTCTTTATAAGTTACAAATGTTTATGACAATGAATGTGGTTCATGAGAAAGTATTTGAATTAGAATTGTTTGTCATAAATTCGGATATTTTATATACGAAAGTGCATTTAACGAGCGAAAGATTCTGGATAGGGTTTGCCTTATCGTTTAATGGTTCATATTACTTGGAGGACTTGAATTATTTTAGAGATCCATCGAAGCTATTGGCGTTACAAGGTTGTCCATACCTGATAATTGCTTTCAAGCCATTAGCTCATGAACGTGACTGAAATTACACATAATTAAAAATATAATGAGATTTCTCAGCAAAAATTATTGTTACTGATATTTTGCCAGAAATGTATTTTTACAAGCTTATTTGGTTTAGTGGTTAATATTTTTTTCATTGCATGGGGGGGGATTAAGCTTGTTATATTGAGGGATTGCCCCCACTGCCACACAGGGGATGGGTATCCCTGATAAAATGAATTCTTTTAGGACAAAAAATAGAAGGAAATTTATCCTAATTTTCTCACTCTCTTCTTGAATAACTTTTGTCTGAGGTAAAATAATATATATTAGAATAAATGTGTGAGTGTGATATAATTACATCCATTGCTTCAAAGGAAAGAAATCTAAACTTTACCGTCTACTGGTTCTCTCTCTCTTGTGACGTAATCAGTGTTGTATTGTATTACGTCATTAATTCCCCACCAGAGAAGTATCAATAACCATGCCATCCAGACAAGAAATTTAATGCCACAAGAATTCTCAAATCAATAGCACCTCTCCATTAACAAGTGACTTTCGACTCCCACTACCATTTTTTTTAAACAAGAAAATAAGCTTAGCTTCTTTTTCCATTAAGAGAATCTCATAATTTATTACATACAAAGACCTATTTTTAGAAATCCTCTTTGGGACAAAATCCTGGTTTCAGCTAACCATTTTTCATAATAATAAAGTCCCTTAGGTAAGCGTTTGCTTTAGTTCTTTTTTATTAAAAAAAAGTAAGAAAATGAATGAGCTTGTGGGTGATGATGGAAGAACAAAAGACATCTATAAGCTTTTTATAACTTTTTTTTTATGGTGGAGGAGCTAAGTTATAGTCTAAGGAGTAACTCTTTAGAATTTACACAACATTTCTTTACGGTTTCTCAAGATTATTTTCTTGCTTTAAGCCATAGATGACTAAAGACCATAAATACATTCAGTTCAACACTATCTTTATCATACGCAGCCTATTCCGAAACCAAGCTCCGAGAGAAAAGAAAATCTGAGAAAAATTAGGTACAAGTTAACTCCAAATGGTCACTACAGAGTTGGTCGCCCAAATTGAAGCACTTGTCGGACCGTGACATTAGATGTTGCAAATCCTTGTCAAAGAACGCGCATCAAACATTTTCATGCAGAGTAGTCCTCTAATTCGGGGAAATTCATCAGTAAGTTGTAACGATGTGTTTTACGCACGATTTGCTCGACTTTCATGTTTTCACGAGAGCTGCCACAATTGTGTTGTCGATCTTGTCTTTTTCTTGTCCTGCACAGAGAGATTCATATCTTGGAGTATTATAACGTGACTTTGTATAATAGTGTAATCTTTATACATGTGTGTAAAAGGTTGAAGTGAATTATTTTATTTTATACGAGAAAAAATGGAAATGAAGTTTTATGTGAATATTTGAATGTAAATCGACCTTATTTATCAGAAAGTTTAAGAGCTATTTTAAAACCTGTCATAAGAAAACATTGGAGCAAACTACGAAAATGAAGAAAATTGTAACAAACATGTTAAGTTCTCAAAAAGACACTGTAATAAGGTGTTTCTTAAAAACGAACTAGCGATTACGCTATTCTTTGAACAACTGAACTATAACAGTGTGTAGTCTAACAAACTAGAAGCAGCTCTGACCAAATTTAAATATTTTATAAAAAGGAACGACTGACTTTGAGTGATTTGTCTTTCTGTTTTGCTCTGTTAGCGTAGTCTTTGCAGAATCTAGCACCGTTAACCTACTGTTTGCGCTGCTTCAAGAAGGATGGCCTGGAATGTGTAATTTTCTTTTTAAGGCTGAATCGCAGTGAGTTTCCCACCTTTTTCGTTTTACGTCAATTATTCAAAATTCATTGCAGGTAAACAAAACTTAACTTTCAGGGACCAAAGTTCGTTTAGTCCTTCGATAACGGGTAGAATTAGTTTTAAGGAAATGTTAGTAATAACTTCAAGATTGTGCGGACACTTTTGGGACATTATTCTGTCCCAAAAGTGTCTGCACACAATCGTTAGGTTACTAATAGCATTTCCTTAAAACTAATTGTCCGTGAAAGTTAAGTTTTGTTTATCTGCAATGAATTTTGAATAATCGACGTAAAAGGAAACGGGAGGGAAAACCCACTGTGACTGGGCCTTAAGCAGACTAAGTTTTGTCGTTTTATTTTGTGTATATGTGTCATTCTCTTCATGCATGTAATAAGGTAATCTTGAGTTTTTTTATATAGCTGTACGCACTGAGAAAGTGTTCGAATTAAGGTTGAACTCTCTGTAGGATATCTACGTTTTCGATAAACATTATTGTAAAATCAATTTTGTACTTATTTTCTGTTAATTAAATACGAATGAATTTTAACCACTAAAACATACCTGTTTCATTTATTTTAGTAAACCATACACTTTCCTATACATATTTTGTATTAGATTGGATTAACCTTAGTGAATATAAAATACTTAAAACTATAATAAAACACAAACTAAATATTACTTAACGTTATAGTATCGTAATGGCGTTGAAAAAGTAAGGCATGGCATGGCACAAACAGGCCGCAAAGTTGCTACTCAAGACGCAGACAAAATTCGCTACAGCCGACCATAGTGCCATCTACTGAAAAAAACTGAAGTACTATATAGTAGGAAGATAGTGCAGAATTGATAGAAAGAGACTATTGTTGAATTTGATTCCGTGGAGCCAACCATAGTTAATTTTAAACCCCCCTTTCTTTTCGTGCCAGCAAGGTACCTTCTTAAACACTGACTCAACCCGTTCGGCCGCCATATATAATGGTGAGACTTTCGAAAAAGGAGAGAGAGGTGAAGACTGATGAGGCGCATGAATACACTCTCTGTTCTCTGGTAGAAATAAAAGCCACAAAGAAATCTGTACAAAATATTCAATAGTTTTACCAGATTCCTTATTTTTCGTGATCAGTCAAAAGGATGTACATACGGTGTAGTTTTAATTCATTTGTCTTTGTTAGCGACTGTGTTAAGGAGGATTCGATTTTTTTCTGATATCATCAGTTTTCAAGCCTAACTTAGAACGAAAAATACATACCTGTGAATCCCAATCAGCTCAGCAAAGAACCAAAAAACAGTGCTACCATTTGTCAATACAATTATGACTTAAGCTAGTACCTTAGCGTTTAGAGAAATGGTTATGAACTCTTTGCGTTCTCCCGTCCGAGCCTTCTCTGGTGCATTGTACAACTTTCAAGCTTCAAGGTATATTTTCTCGCCTACAAATATGCAGAAGGCTAATCGCAAAGTATTTAAATGTGAGTAAAGAGATAATTTTACTAAAAAGTTTGCACTTGCTCTTAATGGTACAAAAAGTGAAGATATTAAGTGTACAGTCAGGCAAAAAGGTTTTTCAGGACTCTAGCGTTTAGTTTCTTATATAACATACATTTCCTGAAAGTCCATCGTGTCTACAACAGAAATTAAATATTCCTTATTTTTTTTATATATATCTGTTTCTTAATAGCTAAGTTTATACATACTGAAAATGAGGTCATTTCGTGTATCGGGACGGGCGTAAGCCATAGTACTGATATCGGGCATATAATTAATTTTATCCTTTATCTTATAACCTTAGGATGGTCATAAAGGGGTGAAAGCAAATCAACAACAAACAAAATTAAGCCCTTCATCAACTCAGACGTAGAATTTTGCTACATGGGTCATTACAGAATGCCCTTAAGACCGGCGTGTGTAGAAGTTTTACATAGCACCTGTTATTTTTCAATTACACAGACTTTAAAAGAAATCATCCTGGCATAATTGCAACTACAACAAAACTCTGATTTAGTATGAGGACTTGTAATACCCAAATGGGGGAAAAGACTAAGACAATGAAAAAGAAATCTGACAAATTTTATTGAATCACCCTCTACTTGTATAGTTTTAATTGATCTGAGTGTACTTTTATTCCTTTATGCTTATTTGTATGTATATCAGTACCTATATATCTGGCCAGATAAGAAATGAATTTGATTTGCATATTAATATTCTTGTGTAGTGGTTAATTAATTCAACTATTTATTACTCTTCATTTCGTGTAAAATCAATTTAAAACAAGCTGCTGGGTTATAACGCAGAACAATTACAAATTTTAAAGGAGTCTAAACGAGAATATTTTGAGAGCAAAGGAACTCCAGGAATGCATTCCCATTCCCATTTCCCAAAGACTTTGCGAAGTTCTAGGATGGATACGGAAGATCTTGTCTTAAATATTTTTTAGTGGTTATGAGTTAAGAGAAGTAAAGTGAAACGTGACTTGTATGTTTGTCCTAAGTAAATTCAATTCAAAGTAAATGATACTACAAGAGGTTTAAACAACAAATTGCAGAGGTTTACTCGTACTCCAAAGGGGTACACAATGGAGTGAGAAGCAATGTTCCAGAGTAGGGAAAATACATGGAAGACTTTATCCCTAGGATATTCATTTCATCAGATCCTTTAATTAGCTCAAAGCCTCGTAAGAATAAAGCCTCATTTCACAAGGAGGTTTAAAGCTTGACAGAAAGAACTAGCCACCAAGACAGAGCATGATGGAGCAGAGATTCATGGCATGAAGAAAACCACTATTAAAGTAACAATAATGATAACAATTCTGGTTTAGAATATGTGCTGTACTTTTTGGTAAACCTAATGAAGACGCAATAAGGGCTTGTTGTTACCATATACCATGGTTACCAGACGTCCTCCTTTTTACGTCTTGTCTCATAACCACTTAAATATTTTTTAGTGGTTATGAGTTAAGAGAAGTAAAGTGAAACGTGTCCTCCATCCTTTTTCAAATATATGGAAATATCCTCCTTTTTAAGTCAAGAGCATGATGTTTTACGGTCTACATATTTTTTCTCATACATTTGAATGTTGTTTTGCGTGTAACCTTTTGTTAATTTATTTCTCATAGTAATAATTTCTGCGTTTTAATACATAATTTATCATAGCGTCTGTGCAAGTTGACTACACAAACATATTAAAACACACACGAACACACCCTACCCTTCCATTCACATACAGAAAATCAGAAATGAATGCTCCTTGATGATTCATGTTTTTCTCAAAGACATTGTTACATGGAGCATGTTTCAAAAAGGAATGTGAAAAGAGCTACTTCATTGTTTCACTTCTTCCGCGCCAAGCAGTATTCACTGTTCGTCAATGTCTGATCATTTGAGCTTTGTCAGAAGTGTTTGTTTTCATAATTAAGTGTAACTTCAGACATTTGAAACATGTCAAAGTCGGAGAAACGCAAGTGTAAATTTAACGAGTCAACTGTTAAAGCTAAATATTCTTGTTTCTCGGAGGGAAGAACAGTGTACGATGCAAAATGTGAAGCTTGCAGCTACTACATACAAGTAGGTAATAAAGGTATTTTAGATTTGGAGCGAAATGTGGATACTGATAAACATAAAAGAAATCTTAACAAAGCAGCTGGTAACGTAAAAATTATTGACGTTTTTAATACCAACATACTTGGTCAGAAGATAAGTGCGGCGGAAGGTGTGCATGCCTATCATACTGTTTATCATCATGTGAGCTACATGACAAATCTCATGTTGTTCTCAGCTATATCGGAAAATGTTTGATGATCCAGAGATTTCTAAGGAATATCAATGTGATAGAACTAAAACAGAAGAAATAATAAACAATGTGATTGCTCCCCATGCTACTGATGTCGTTATTAAAGCTTTGGGTGATATTTCTTGTTTCGGGGTGTCAATAGATGCAAGCAATCATGGATCGATCAAGTTATATCCTGTGCTTATCCAGTACTTTGACTGGAAAAATGGTGGCGTTCAAACAATACTTATTGAACTCAAAACAGCATCAAATAAAAACTGACACTGTAAGCAGTTTGATTTGCGAGACTCTCAAGAAGTATAACCTAACCTCCAAATGTGTTGCTTTCAGTGGTGACAATGCTAATGTGAATTTTGGGGAACTGTTCAGAAAGCCTGGTGCAAATGTTTTTTCGCCATTGAAGATTGAACTAGAAAATGACAACTTAGTTGGAGTTGGCTGCCCTGCGCAGTTCATAACTGCGTGCACCATGGTTATGATCAATTAAAGCATGATATAAAAATGATTATTATCAGACTTTTCGGTTATTTCTCAAAATATACACAGAAGTCCTGAAAGAATTTTGTGATATTGTTGAAATTGAGTACCAACATTTGCTTCGCCACTGTAAAACAAGATGGTTAAGCCTATTCCCTGCTGTAGATAGAGTGATCAAGTTATTTCCTGCTCTGAAATCATATTTTCAGTCCCAGCAACAAGTACCAAAGATTATCATGCAGTCTTTTGACGACGAACTGGCTGAAGTGTATTTGTGGTTCATTCATTCATTAATGTCAGTTTTCCAGAATAAACTTGAAGGTTTGCAAAAAAAGAAAAGAAAAAAAAAAGAAAATTCAGTGTTGGAGCTGAGACGATTGGTAAAATCAGTTCAGGATATGTTGGAAACTAGGCTAAAGGAGAAGTTCATTCCTCTTAAAGTAAGAAGTTTACTTTCTACTCTCAGAGAAGACAGTTTGGATGACGATTGTGATCAGTTTCTTCAGGAAGCTATGCTTCTTTATGGTTCCTGCTCTGAATATCTACAAAAAATGGTTCTCCCCTGTGGATGAATTTAGCTGCTTCGAATGGATGATATTTGAAAAGGAGAAACTTGACATCAAATTTGATGACTTGTTGCCAAGTCTTAATTTCTTGCAGAATCGAGGTGTGTCTATTGATGATGGCAAAATCTTTGATGAATATCAATGTCTGAAAAATTTGTTGGGTGGGCAAAGTGCAAATTACTTTGACCAACTAATGGATGTGAAATGGGTTACGTTTTTTGAAAATTCCACAAGTCTGGCTACCTTCCGTGAACTTTTGAAAATACGTGAGTTCTACTTTGCTATTCCTGGTTCCAACTCAAGCATTGAAAGAGATTTTTCACTAATTAGTGCCCAATGGACAGACGAACGAAATAGGCTGGCTATCCATAGAATCAGTTCAAGGACTGATCACGGTAAAGTTCAATTTCAAACATCTAAATTGTTTCGGGTTCCATAAATATTTGGTTTCGAATCCAGAGTTACCGAGAACAAATTTTTCCAACCAAAAATATGAAAAAGCTAATAACTAGCAATGGTAATTGAAATTTGGTATATGTATGTGGTACTTTCTGAGCTATAAATTTTGCCCGTAATATGGATATCAGGAAGTTTATAAATAAAGAGTAAATGGCACGTGGAAGTAAACCTTTTTCGTATTAATGTGTAATAATAAATAATATTTGGGTTTCTATTGTTAATTTATTTGTTATTCGTGTTGATTGTATAAATTATCAATCATTATAATCATTATCAACTTGAATAACATGATGAACAAGATATCTGATATTGTGTATTTCGGACGAATGCCCATCTTTACGAATTTTTGCACTAAAAAGTGGATATCTGATTTTTGTGAGTGAGGTTTTGTCCCTGCCATGTAGCTGTGTAACTGATACAACAGAAAAACCTTGAGTAGAAAGATCAGCTGAAATATCTTCGGTTGAAGTATCAATTGGGAGTTTCCGGAAGACGACTTTAATTGTACGATCAGGATTTTTTAATTCAGTATCGAATTGTAATCTTTGTTGAGTATAAAAAGTTTGACACTGACAACAAAACATAGTTGCACGTCTTGCAATTAAGATCAAAAACACTGAAATTGCTGAACAAGACTACATTATTCGTAAAAAAATAAATTACACGTAACGTTTCGACCTTCTAGCAAAGATCCTAATCAGACATACACTCTGATGTCTGATGAGGATCTTTGCTAGAAGGTCGAAACGTTACGTGTAATTTATTTTTTTACGAATAATGTAGTCTTGTTCAGCAATTTCAGTGTTTTATTTTTAAAGTTTAAACAATTTCAAA
>JAGDQP010000440.1:93563-122275 GCA_022664845.1 Lepisma saccharinum | reverse complement strand
TTCAAAAACATGTTTGCTTTTAGTGTGAAACTTAATGAAATCTGATGTGTGTTTGATGGTTGGACGATCTTTGCAGTTTACAACCAAGCTTTTACAGAATGGATATCTATTTGTAATTCCGTAAATAAACAGAGCTGGTGGGTTAGGTTGACGAAGATGTTTATCAATTTGAGATTTATCTTGATGTTCTGGCAGTTTATTTGAATAATCTGAAGTTGAAGGATCAAGAACTTGATATGAATTAGCAGTGGCAATAGGTGAAATAGTTTCATTAATTGTTTGCATTTTAACTGTTTTCTTGGGTGATTGAAATTCATCAATATCCATAGATAAATCAGTGACATTGGTATTAGACTTTTCATTTAGCCCTAAAAAGGTCAAAGATGAAGATGATTTTGACAACTCAGGTGGTCGATCTGGATTAGATTGTTTTGATAAATCAGCTGTTTGAGAAGAAGAAGAAGCGGATTTTGTATCTTTATCATCATAAATTACTACTTCGGGAGCGGCATCTAACTCTATCCTGATAAGAGCAGCTCGTTCTGCTTTGGCAATCTTCTCAGGTTTGTTTAGGTGAACCCGCTTTAGGTGATCAACTACATTTTGACGCAACGGAAACTTATAGTTTGGTTTTTTCATGTCTTTAAGGATTTGCTGTACGCTTTTTCTTTCAATTTCTATATTCATGCTGGAACTACGCAACACAGGCTCCGCACACTTCGACTCCTATTACTCATCATGAGTGTCAACGTCGTCGTTCGATGCAGGGTACAGCGTGTATAGGGGATATTTATACGTATCCTCTGCTTAATAAATATTTTTATCTTTGCCGCCTGCGTTTATCTTTCGTAAGATGTAGTAGAGGGCTTTTCTGTGGTTGCAGAAAGGAGTTGAGAGATTCTGATGCGATCACGGATGAGGTTCTCTACTCTGTTTGTTAGAGGTTTAGTCCCACTACAGGTTATACTTGGGACAATTTTGAACACATATTTTCTCGTGTTCATTGGCTCTCAACGTCATTTTGAGTAAATTTCTTCTCACAATGTAAATTTCGAATAAACGTTTCTTCATTATTTTAGCTCTCATAACGATTTTGAGCGATTACCCTCTCAAAATTTTGAAACAAATATTCTCAATTTTGACTAAGTATTTTCTCATTTTCGTAGCTCCGGAGCTATCTTTTGAGTCATTACGTTCTCAACATTTTGAGCATGTTCTTCGTCACTTTTGAATATTTCTTCTCATTTCTGAAAAATAGTCCCAACTTTTCTCATTTTTGAGCCGAAATTTAAACTCATTTTCGAGTAGTTTTACCTTATATTTGAGACTTCCTTTTCTCACTATCCGAGAAATATTTTCTCATTTTTTGAACACCATCACGTGTTCAAAATTGAGCAAAATTTAGTCCGAGTCAGACTGAGGCCAAAATTTTCTCGAATTCGAGAATTTTTTTTTCGTTTTTGAATAAATCTTTCTAACAGTGTAGACTTTTTCTTTTAACTTTTTCCACTCATTTTCCTGTACATAACTGTTTCTTGTAAATGCATTATCTGTATATCATACTGTCATCAATTTGTTATTTTTTCCTAAAATTACATTATGTCTCTCTGTATTTTTAATTTGCTCATGTCTATTTCCATTTCTTCATATACACAGTGGTTTTATGACGAGTGCATGTAATTGTCATTTCACTCAGTTTTTGCATTTCGTTAATAAGACTGCTACAGCTGACACGTGGTTAATAATAATAATTCGTAGATTGCAGCGAATTCAGACAATGTTACTGCATATAACATATACGTCTAAAAAAAGTTGAGTGTGAATTGGACACATACATGTTTATGCTTTGTAATTTGTTATACACTCATATAAATATTGTCCACGCAACGTAAATAAACAATGTTTATTATTTGCGTTTTAAATAATTATTTCTATGCCTTACCTGCTGAAACACGTTGCATGATGTACTATTTGTCATACAATTAAACACAATCTTTTCAAGTATAAATAGTTTTGTCCAGCTAGATTTCATTCCTGGATCATTATGCATCGGCCGGATCCAGAGCTGACAAAATAAACTAAAATTCATAATTTAGATTTTACAAGTTATACTTCCATTATACTGGTAGTTAATCAATATAAACAAACTTAAACATGCTCCAAACAATAGATATTTTTTCCGGGCCTGAGCCAATGTTCCATTTAAATAAAACTCAGTTCCAAAGATTTTTTTTTTCGTAGAGGTTTAGCGTAACATTTAGCAAGTATTTTTTTTTTTAATACTGACAAAACATGCTTCCTCTTTAAACTGTGGCTGTGAGCTAAAAACTAATTGCGTAAACATTTGCGTAAGCAATAGGCAAACTTGAAATTTGAAGCTTATTTTACGAGTAAAGTCAGGTTACCACAGAGTTAAATTTGTCAGCTCATCTATCCATTGAGAAACATTTATGTGGAAACTATCAGTAGATGCATGAAGAAACATGTGTACTTAATTAGTAAGGCGTGGTTTCATCCAACAAGGAAGCAGAGTTGTTAACCATTTAATATTTCCTAGAATGGTGTTTCATTTGGGGTACCTTAAAGAGGAAATTATCCAAGTGACCGGAGTATCTCTTCCTTCTCTGCTGTGTTCATCGTTTTCCCACTTTTCCTCTCTCGACACACACACAAACAAATAAGATTAGTCCACTGTACAGTTTACACTCGCGCAAAAGCTTCCTCCATAAACCCCAAGCTCTTGTGATCAATCGGCAACAGAACCACCTGTGACAAAATTAGGAATTCCTCTCCCACCACGAACCCAGAGTACGATCAAGCGTGAGTTGTGTCTTCAAAAGCTCATCCCAGGGGCCAGAAACAAAAAGTACACGAAAGAGGACAAATGAAGCAGGAACTTGCTCACGCCGCGTAAATATTTCCCGCACCGTTGGTTCAGGTACATGTTTTGTGGCGGCAGGTTGCATTGAGAGAGAGAGAGAGAGAAAGAGAGTATTCTTCTGTCTCCCCACATACTCGCAAAACATTTTTTTTGTCTCTATGAAGGTGTATGTGTTCCATTCATTTGTAGATGGTTGTGAAAAAAAAAACACTTCAAAGCATAAAAGCACGCTTACAAATATCACCGGTTGGAATTAAAGGATGAAAGGAAAAATTGAAATTAACCACGCTATGTGATGATATAAAATTTCACCTGGATCAGGAATTAAGCCAATTAAACGAAAATAAGTTTACGGCAGTCAAGCCTAGTTGATCACAATCCTGCTGTGTTAAATGATCTGTTTATCCCGTTTGGAATGTAATAAACCAAAATCAATTAGCATTGTCCTTTTCCTACATTCCGCTGCGTCATTACGTAAAATTAAACAGGGATAAAAATCCACAATCTGAAGTTAAGCCCAGCTGAACCAACAGCGAACAAAAAGTTCCTATCAAAAATGTTTTTGTGGTTTCTGAAAATCTAGTCTAACCCAAACGGTACAAATAATCAATTTAAAAAATAACCTGTTTGCAATATGAAAACTATCGCATGGAAAGATTATATAATATACCTGCATAGTCTTATTTTATTTCTGATTATTATGATAACACATACCCTTATTACTAACTTACTTATTTGCTTACTCTATGGCTTACGGAACTCGGAAGTTCATGGCCGTAGTAACACACGTTCGCCATCGGAATCTATCCTGGGCAAGATCAAGCCATTTTTTGATCACAAACACCTACTTCTCGAAGATCCATTCTAATATTGTCCTCCCAACGTCGTCTCAGTTTTCCCACCGGTCTTTTTTCCTTCGGCTTTCCAATCAAGATTGAATATAATCTCCGCTTTTCTCCCATCCGAGCTACATGACCTGCACCTCTTAGTCGTCGTGATTTCATTATTCTTACAATATCGGGTGAGTCGTACAAGTCCGTGCAGTTCTTAATTATGCAGTCTCCTCCATTTTCCAGTCATCTCGTTCCGCTTCGGCCCGTGTATCTTTCTCAAAACCTTATTTTCAAACACTCGTAATTTATGTTAATCTGCTAGGGTCGTACTCCAACTATCGCAACCGTGAAATATTACCGGCAGAATAACCGTTCTGTGTATTTTCAATTTCAATTTCCTTGATATTAATCGCGATGTTAGAAGTTTTTTTGACTAAATAGAAACATGCGTTCCCCGATATTAAGCGGATTTTTATTTCTTCCATGACCTCATTTTTGCTTGTTACGTATGCTCCCAAGTATTTAGACCTAAATTTGTTTACTTTCTCTATGACACCATCCCTAGTTGTTATGTGTATATTTCCTTCATTTCGGCTTGCTATCATATATTTTGTTTTATCTATGTTTTCCTCTAGACCTATCTCATCGCACGCTTCTAAGATATTGGTGTTACTTTGCAGTGCCTATCCACCCTTATTAAATCTACATCATCCGCATACGCGAACAGTTGATTCAAGACATTCAACGTTAGTCCCTTTCTGTAATCTTTTATTTTTAGAATCGCATATTCTAACGCAAAGTTAAACATTAATGGTGACAAAGTATCACCTTGTTTCAGCCCGTTGCGAATATCGAAACTATCTGACATATTATTACCGGGCGCTGAGACACTTTTTCGCAAGTTGAACAAGTTTCTTCCCAATTCCAAATTGTACCAGGATACTGTATAGCTTTTCCCTTCTAACAGAATCATAAGCCTTCTTAAAAACAATTAATAGCTGGTGAACAGTCCCATTGTATTTCCATTTCTTCTCCAAGATTTGTCTCAAGATGAAAATCTGATCCAACGTGGATCTATTTATTCTAAATCCACATTGATGATCTCCAATTATTCCATCTACGTATACAGTTAGGCGAGTTAGCAGTATATTACTCAATACTTTAATTGTAACATGTTTGGAGTAACGAGATACCGCGGTAATTATTACAGTTCGATTTATCGCCCTTTTCTTTATAAACCCGAGCTATTATTGAGGGCTTTCATTCCTTTGGAAGCTTCTCCTTTCTCCATATAGCGTTTATCAATTTATGCAGATCCTTGATTGGTGCCGTTCCTACTGCTTATTAATTCGGCTCTAATATTGTCTATTACAGGTGATTTGAATTTTTTTAAATTTGTTTATCGACATTTCGACCTCGATCTCGCTAGGTTCGGGTATCCACGGTTCTGCGGTATAGAATTCAATTTCCTATGTTTGTTTCCCGTTGTGTACGTTAAGAAGTTTGTCGAAATAACTTTTCCACACATCGATAATTTTAGTCCGACCCGCGTGCAGATCTCCGCACTCATTTCTAATCATCCCTAACCTCGGCTGGTAACCCTTTGTATAGATCTCGTATGTTATTTGTCTTCCCGTTTTCGTCTATCTCCTGAATCTGCTGTATCATATTCTCACTTTTTGTTTCTGAATCCGAGTGTGGTGGGCGTTGCGTTTTACGTGGTTGAAATTTGCTTCGTCTATATTACTTAGCCATCGTTTCCGTGCTTGTTTTTGTTCCTCATGAAGTTTAAGGCATTCTTCATCAAACCAATGCTTGTTTTTCTGTTGTTTCTTCTCACCTACACGTTCCTTTTCTGTGCCCTTTACTGTATCACGAATTGTCTCCCACATCTTACTTACACGAATTTTACTATTACTTTCATCTTTATCACTACTCGACTCGGCTAAGATTTCAAACTTATTTGAAATTTCGAGTTGGCAGCCTTCTTTTATGCTTGGATTATCTAATCGCTTAACTTTGAATTTCAGTTGTTTTGATACTTTGCTTTCTCTGTTCGCAATGCATAATTTTTCCCTCACTTTTGTGATCACTAACTGATGATCAGTGTCACCATCTGCTCCTCTGTAAGATCCTACATTAATTATATTGGTGTGTCTCTACTAATATGTCATCGATCTGATTAAGCGTTTTGCCATCCGGAGATTCCCATTTGTATTTGTGTATATCTTTGTGCTAGAAGTATGTGCTCCTTACTAGTTAGTAGATTTTTCGAGATCGCTAAAGTTATCAGTCTTTCTCCTTTGTTGTTGGGCTTCTCGTGAAGGCTGTATTTGCCTATAGAAGGTCTATATTTTTTCTCCCTCCCTATCTTAGCGTTGAAATCACCCAACACAATTTTCGTATTATATTTCGGTAATCGGTCAAACAACTATTCTAGTTCCTCGTAAAATGTATCTTTGCCGTTATCATTAGACACCTCGGTCGGAGCATAGACATTTATAAAAGCCGTGTTGCACCATCGGGTATCTGTCGTAACGTACGATAGTCTTTCGTTAACGAGCTCTATATTCTGAACCGCCGGAAGGATACTGTTCTTAATGAGGAATCCTGTTCCGAAATCGTGAGACTGTGTTATTCCATAGCGGAAAGTGATTTGCTCTATCGGATGCTATAATGACCCTCCCACCGGACTTCTTGTATCGCTAATATGTCCAGCTCATACTTCTCGGTCTTGCGTACCGCCACCTGAAAAGCTCCCGTTTTGTGTACGTTCCACGTTACTATCCTAAACATATGCCCTTATTAAGTGTTTTAAGTATTATCACTAAAATTAGCGGTGGGTAGAATCAAAACGGACATGTTCAGAATATCTAATTAAAGTCTGGGATATCGGTACAAACGAAACCAGTCAATTTCCCTCCTCTTTTCGAAAATAGAAAAATTTTCTTCTGTAACAATTGGATGACTACAGGAGAAAAAGAAGGAATGTTCACTGTTGAACAAATTTCAGATTCAAATAGCTCAACAGTGTCACCCAACTCAACATAAAGTGGAAAAAAGTTCCTACTTACCGGGAAATAGACGGTTAAAATTTCTTGAACAGTGAGAGAAGAGAACATATTCGTTTCAAACCGAAATAGAAGGGACAAGTTTTATATCTAGTGTAATTTTTTTTACTTGCTTCGCATGTTTAGTTATCGAACAAACTTAAATATTTTCCATTATTGTCAGTCTCCTACCTAACAAAGGGCGCCCCGAAATGATGGTGAAAACCTAGGGAGGTAATTATTTACATCATAACAAAAAGTACCTTTGTAGAAATTCAAAATTATGCGTAGTTTCGGAGAGGCATTCAAAGTCAGCCGACATTGTCACAAATGACGTCATAACTCGGCACACAAGCGGTGTCGGCTGAGAAAATTACAGTCGAAGTAGTACCTGATACATCTACTTAAGCATTGCTTTTGATTGCGGGAGTGTCACATATACAGGTTCCGCAACCTAAGTATTTCATTAAATAACTAAATGGTTTAATAGGGCAAGCTTAGAAATCGCCTCTAAGCTGTATTCGCCAATCATGAACATAACTTAAATAGATGTATTGGATACTACTTCGAGTGTGATTTGCAAAGCCGACGTTGCTTACGCCATTGCTTGTCTAGATTTGTGACGATGTCGCCATAACTTTGAGTGTCTTGAGTTCCGAAATTAATGTTAATGTAAAGCAACGATCTCTAACAAAAGATGGCAGCACTATCTCCGCATATATCTAATGTACTTGTATCGTTGCACAAAATTTCAATGCTACTCCTACAAATTCAGGCTGAGCGAGTTAAAACTTTCAGGGAAGAAAGTTCATAGCCTATTCAAGAATTCGATCAATGCCGATTTTTAATTTTCTTTCTTGTTCGTTGTTGAAAGAGCTTTATTGTTATAGCTTTTGATATCCAGAATAACAATCAAGTTCTTTCAACAATGAAGAAAAACGAAAATACAAAATCGGCATTGATCGAACTCTTGAATTGATTATGAACTTTCTTCCCTGAAATTTAGAACTGTCTAGGCTTGAATTTGTAGAAGCAGCATTGAATTTTCGTGCAACGATGAAAATACATTAGACATATATGGAGCTAGTGCTGCCATCTCTTGTTGGAGATCGTTGCTTTACATTAACCTTAATCAAATTTTGGAATTCCTTCAAAAGAACATTTTCTTAGTTTAATGTAAATTATCATCTCCCGAAGTTTGTACTATTTTTTTCAAGGACACCCAGTATAGCTTTAATGAAGAAATACAAAAATGGATTAATATAATAGAATTGTCTGCGTATTTGAGCAGAAAATATGGATGATGTTACGTGAGTCTACATCAGTTCCACTCCACGAAAGAAGAAATGGCATGGACGTGATACTGACGCTTCCAGTAAGCTAACAGCATATTTTGAGACGGGTGAGACGTGTAAATGTAGACCACATCTGCTGAAACCTGAAGGACTCTCATGTTCAGAAATTATTTGTTGTTCTAATATTGTTATTATAATAATAAATCATTGTTGTAATTCAAACTTTGTACCCCATTTCAGTGCTTTATAAACAAGATGCAAAATAAATTTCAGCCATCTGCCAAATTTAGTTTTATAACTATTATAACTCTGTAAACTTTAAAAACTCAGTTCTGATACTTACTTAATAGCAACTAATCAAAATCACAGGGCCAGTTGAATAAGCGAAGATTGTTCGTTGGAATAAAAACAAACATATACTGCGAATGCATAACACATTATCAAGTTAATTCAGTGTAATGAAAATGTATTAATTTTGGTCAAACTTCACTTACTCTTACCCTCACGTTGCAACTTTGCCCTCACCCTCGTTGCAACTTTGTTCTCACCCTCACGTTGAAACTTTGCTCTTACCCTCACAACCTTCACCCTCACGTTGCGACTGTGTCCTCACCCTTGCGTTGAAACTTTGTTCTCACTCTCACACGCCCTCAACCTCACGTTGGAACTTTGTCCTCACCCTCACAATAAAACTTTGCTCTCATCCACCCTCATCCTCAGGTTGCAACTTTGTCCTCACCCGCACGTTGGAGCTTTACTCTCACACGCACGTTGGAGCTTTACTCTCACACGCACGTTGGAGCTTTGCCCTCACCCTCACGTTGCAACTGTCCTCACCCTCAAACTGAAACTTTGCTCTTGCCCTCACCCTCACTTTGCAATAACTCTAAAATCAAACATGCACTTATGTTAAAAGCAAGTCTTTCACTAAACAAGGCGATACGTATGCTTAAAGATGAGAGAATTTTGAACAAAATTTTAGTGTGTGAATTCCCTTTGGAAAATGTTCATCAGTAAATGCATTCTTTATCCTCTTCCTTGACTTGGCCAATGACATAAGTTACCTGAAATTCATTAACCACAAAACGCACTCATTTTCCTTATTTCCATGTAAAATGTTCCCAAGGCTTTGAATTAGAATCTTGAGTGCAAGAGGTACAGAGCTTACATCTAATACAAACCACTGTGAAGTGTATTACTCATTTATGGCAAGAGAAACTTGCATTTGTTATACAGACCGTAATTCTCAGAAGTAAAGGTTAACTGCTTCTCTGTTTTGCTTTGTGCAACAGATAGAAACTGTTAGCTTTTCTCTTCCTCATGTCTCAAGTTCCTCTGAAACTTATTAAATTTCTATGAATTTCAAGAGCTAAAATGAATTTACCTATGGTAATTTTGAATGTGTGATTCTGTGTTACTAGTACGTTGGTACGAAAGAAAACTTACAAGTAATTGTAAATTGTAAGTGTGCTTTAAGTTTGAGAAGGAAGTACTACTTTAGAGACTATCATTATTCATTCACGTAGACGTCTGTTTTTGTCTAATTGAATTTACATTTATGTGAGAGACAGGCATGCACTAAGCCTTTCACAAATCTGAGCAATAACGTGGCTCGGTGAGTACTCTTCGGAGTCAAGAGATAGTTAGCACGTAGAAATCGTCAGTCATTGTTGCGGCAGCAGGACTAAAACCCATGTTCCTATCCAGTTCTGATACGAGGTTCTCACTCTTAATTACTGGACCACTGTTGTCTGGTGCAACACCGGATATCATCATCATACTAAGTAATTTTCTATCTCTCTCTCTTTTCTTTCCACATATCACGGTCTGCTGCTATCCTCATCCATGTAGATCCTGAAAAAACGCTTCATTTCATCTACCCATTTTGCATTTGGACGTCGTCTCGGTCATTTCTTTTCTCCAGCAATCCAATGCAGTACATTTGACGTCCACCTTCCATCTGTTCGTCTAGCTATGCGACTGGCACATCTCCACGTCATCTTCTTCGTGTTAGAGGATGAACTGAACTTTGATTAGATTCAAAGATTTGAACAAAGTAATGATCCAATGTGCTATGACTTCAGGAACAAATGAAAGTACTTTTGATTCTAGTTTAACTTCTAGTGAAATGTTGGAAATTGGACTGTTTTGAAGATTATAACCATTAGTTCTGAATAGTCGAACTAAACATTTATTTTTTCTATAAAAGCGATGCTATCAGGTAATTTCGATGTATATAGGTGAATATTTGCGATATGATAATAGGAGCATTTGTGAAAGAATTATGTAAAGAAGTGTATTTGACTTATTGGTAGTGTAAGAATTATGCTTACACTCACAATCTTATTTAAAGGCTTGAAAAGGTGATAACTATAATAAATAAGATAGTCCTGCTGAATATTATGTGTGCCTATGATTTCTCACAGCTCACTGCATCTTAAAGTTAAGGTATTCGAAACCGAGTTCTGTAGGAACAGCTCTACTTTAAGGTTAATCAGATTTCGATCTGTGTTGTATTTATGCAACTCACGCACTAAGAGTAATACTAATAATAAGATAAAAGCATATTATTAACACTTCGCAGTCTTAATTACATCCTCAACCTTTGTTTGTGCACAAATCCATTCATTTGTTTTCCTGTGCCTCCTTGTTATTCCTAGGATGCACGTCTCCATTGCCCTTTGTGTGACTCTTAATCTTTGAGTCGTTTGAGTATTCAATAGGGTGGGCCTTTTTTTTTTTTTTTTAGATATTGAGATTGTCATCAAAAGTTGTGCATTGGTACCAAATAAAGCCATGCCAAATATGGCAGTCCCAAAACAATATTTAAGCAGGCCCCTGACCCCCTAAGTGGTCCAATTGTTTCTTGCAAAACAAAGAATAAAAATATGATACAAGTTTCCACATTTTGGGGTTCGACTAGTTATGAAAAGTTGTGCATTGGTACGAAATTAACCATGTCAAATGTGGCCTTTCTTGGCCGTCAAGCGTTTTTGGCTGTTTTCAAACTAAATTTTCACGGGCTGAGGGGCCTGGATAGATATCTTTTTGATCTGGATGTGTTTCGGCGAACAAACATAACGTAACATTCTACAACTTTTGCACGCTACTCAAACTCTAATTTCAAAAACAAAAATGTCGGCCGTTTTGGGGCCCACTGAAAAAAAAAACCGTTAATGACTTCAATGTTTCTGTTTAAAGGTTCTTCATAACTGAGAGAATATATAATATTACTGTTCTTGCGAAAGCCAGTTAAGTTAAGCATCTTCAAGTTAAGCTCTCTTTCTCTCTCTCTCTCTCCACCCTATTTGTTTTAGTTTATGGCTTCTCTTCTTTAAAACTGCCAAGAAGTTCCATGCGTCTTTTTTCTTCTCTATTCCCTTCAATGATACCTTCATTTACATCCTCTAGTAAGCAGTTTATACATAAACAATGTCCTCGTTAGTTTATGATCTCTTCCTTATTGTCTCAAGAGTTGTTGACTCTCGACCACTCTCTTGAGCTGTTCTCCGTTAAATATTTTCTAGTCTCCTTCATTTCCACATTTTGAAAGGATTTCAATTTTCCTAATATAATTATTTCGTAGAGTCAGGGTCATAGAAAGAGACATCAAAGGAGACCGCAGCAATGGGTGTATTTTGTGGATATAAGTTTGTCAATCAACAATAAGTCTATCAACCCAGCCAAGCGTAATATTGAGTGAGTAACATTTTTTAAAACAAATAGTATTGTAAATTAAATGAGAGGCTAAGAAATTTACTTTTCTCTCTCGAAAGAGAAGACAGGGTGAAGAAGCACACATACATTCGATGTTTTCATTGGCGAAATAACTCGGGATCCAACTTGCACAGATATATGTTATGTCCAAGTGCTCTTGAAGAAGTCTGAGAGATTTATATAACATGTCTGCGAGGGTTAACAGTTTTCCGGAGATCTTCAGGGACCCTGACGGCAGATATATTACCTCGCTCGCGGTTAAGGCCACAGTGCCTGGACCACCAATCTTTATCGTCGAAACATGGTCTTCCTTTCACTCTTTGGATCAGATAACTACGGTTCAATGCAGCAGAGTTGCAGTTCTCGGTAAATCTTCTGCAACAATTCGTATACTTCCGTGGCAGACTTCTTCAGATGGACACAATTTCAAGGCCACATACTTTTCCTTCCGTGCTGACTCCAGCTTGAGCAGAACCGCAATCTGCAAGCGAAAATTGTCACTGCTACTGCGTCAATCGTCCACCGTTTAAAGGTGCATGCAGAGTCCCGCTTCAAATCTTCTGAAGTGGTTCATTCACATCCAAACTTTTCGCGAATTCTGACCCCTAAAACAATTTCTTAATTAGTACTGTAATAACTTATTTTTCATTGTTTATTGACTAGCACCTCTTGCACGTTTCAATATGGTCTATAAGTTTAAAACAAAATCATAAGCAATTACAATGGCTGTAGAGGACGGTATAGTAAATGAAATCTATCCCCTTAAAATTCTAGGGGACTTTAAAGATTAAATTATGCAAATTCAGGAGAATTTATATAATCTAGATCGACACGACAAGAAATTTGGCATTCAGCAGCTCGTTTTTCATGTATTAATAATGCATACGAGCCGAGAATAATGCATGTTGCTCATTGCACCAGTGTCTTATTATTTCACTTCATTTTCTCTTTATGTGTACTTAATTTTGTAATCTTTATATTAAGCGTTTTTTTTTTTCTGGTTGTGTACTTAAACAAATTAGTACTGATTTTAATTGTTAAGAAATTACTCGTTTGCATGCGTTATTTGTTAATCAGTACTAATATTGTGTGAGTAACCATGTGTTTTATTTGCGTGACATTAAATTCCTCTTATTTTCAAGTACATTAACATTATTCCGAGCCACTATAAACTAGATTACAGAGATTGGGGTGCGTTTTCTATTGACTAATCTTCAGGTTATGCATGCTATTTAAAGCTTTCTACCATGAACCAGATTCAATGAATGCTGAAATAGCGCCTGTAGGGAAGTAAATGAAAAAGTATATTGAGTGTTAGATTTTATTGTACTGTCACTACGCCAGATTTTGACTAATTTTTGGACAAACAAAAAATTAATTTATTTTTGCACTTCTTCATGGATTTAAAAATGAACGATAAGGAATAGAAATGTAACTTTCCCTGGTTATATTTGCCTTCAAACACAACCAGGATCGAACTTACATTTTGCTGAAAGTAAGATAAAAAAATTGAGATATATCACAATATAGTTTTCATATTCAAAAATACAATATTCAGTGATTAATTCGAAAATGTTACTTGTTGATTTGTTGCTGTGTTTAATTTGTAATTGTTGTTTCTCAAATGCTTCGTTAATTTCAGGAAATATCAAGACAAACAAGGATGCTTTCAATAACCAATACGTAGTGCATTGTGCCCAAAAGTGTTTGGAGGCTGGTGGTTCTTAGTTTGAGCACTTATGGTAATAGCAAGGACTAGGGACTATATAGGACCGCCAGCTGAAGCGAGTCGAACGTATTAACTATAGATGGGAGTATTATCGAACTACAGTCGTGCTATCTTCAGATAGACAGGTGAACTACAACCAAGGACTAGGCTAATCCTTGTTACTTGACCAAGAACACAACGTAGTTGGCCGGTAACAAAGCTTCGGCGAACTTCGTTCCTATTCGGAAAGCACGCATCCGCTCCCACAGAAAGGCTGCTCACACCACAACAGTAGCGTCAAAAATAGGAGCATGGTAAGACTAGGACCGCTGCTCCTTGGGGTTGTGGTTCCTTGAAGCTGTTGGAGCGACATTTAGATTATTTGCATTTACTATATATTCTACAGTGCAATCCACTAACAAACATAACTAATGTCAACACATTATAAATAAGACTTTGTTCTGCTTCCTGAAGTCAAAATATTGACAGAGATGAAAGAACATTTTTTTTTTTCAGTTCCCGAAGACAAAAGATAGCCTATCTCTAAATCCATTATGAACGGTCGTTGACCCGGTAGACAGTTCTTCTGCCGGTCACCAGGTGCCACTGGCATGCAATTATCGGTCAATTATCGACATGACTATTGCCGCTTATGCGAGCTGGCAATCCTATACTGTCTAATCCTTGGTAATGGCACTAAGAAAGTGTGTGTGTCTTCACTTTTCGCTTTAGATCGTTTTCATACAATAATATACAAGCTATTCTCTATTAAAGTGTGTATACATATTTTGGCGGACACGGCGAATTTTAAACTTAATAGATGTCAATTGTACGGATGTAGTTTGTCTAGCTACACGAAGACTTACATTGTTATAAACTGCTTACAAAATTTATCTGAAGCTACCACTACACTCTGCTGATCCATGGAAATCCTGGGTGGGCGTGAGTTTCATGACCCAACCCAGTGTGTTTCACGTTTTGAAAGTTGAACGTTGCTGTCCCCTTAAACCAATTCATATCCACGAATTGAACGAGGATACATTAGACAAGCGATTGAATAGGTGTAGACTTGTTTTAACAAAATGTGGAAACAATGAACTTTGGTATAGGAAATTGCAAATTTTTAATTAAACTGTGTTCCACGTGAATGGAAAAATTATTCGGTCCAACTCTCACTATTATGCTCAAGAGAATTCCCAAATTGATGAAGAGAAATACACATCAATAACAGCTTGCTGATGGTGTTCATCCTGGACGGGATAGTTCATCTTGATTGATGTTGAGAAATCCTCGCATTAGTGAATTTGTGGTACTAATGGTGCTACGTGATGAACATCAACACTGTTTATTTCAGCATCACGGGACGGATCATCTCACCACATTTGGGTGAAGGCAATCCTGAATTTTAATCTGCTGAATGAATAGAGGATAGGATTCGTTGGAATAGCCACTGATATATCTCAATTTCACAGCCTGTTACTACAGCCTGTAGGGACATTGATAGGAGATGGATCAAGAGGCATCCCAGTAAGGCAATTGAAGAATAAATTAACACAGTTACTGTGACCATAATCCGTAGTGCAAGAGCTGACCTTTCACGATGTTGCCGGTTATGAAAGAATATAAACGGTGAACAGTTTGAAGTCATAAAAGAAATGTTTGTGTACTATCATTTAAATTAAAGAGTTGGCCTCCAAACACACCTATTCTGCATCCAGTAGCTACAGTCTACCATAGGATAGAACATTCCGCCACCTTTGACACCTTGTACATCGTACATTTACATGTTTCATATAACACATTTCTACATTTAAATACGATTTTATAGTGTCTTTTTTATTAGACATCTTTCTTTCACTCTCCTATATTCTACTTCTACGTACTCCAAGCTCTACTGGAATGTTTACTGGAATTTACGTTCTTCCCATTTTGATGCCCTTTCTGTCTTCTACTTTTAAAGAAAACTTAGTAAAGTTTCACTTGGATATTATAACATTATGGTCTTGTATCCATCTTCACCAACGTAAATACTGCTTTCTGATTGTACTTTAACAAAAAGAAACTAAAGCGTTATAGTTTCGGAAGTGTACCATTTCTTTCTTTACCAAACTATACTACTTGCTTCCTTATCTATGTTTAGTTGTATAGTTTAGTCTCAAGAAGGAGGTGGTATACTTCCGAAACTAACTCTTTACTGTCTTTTTGTCGTTAAAATATAATCAGCCTTGTCAGAAAGCAGTGTTTTCTTTATTCGAGTTCCACTTATATTTAAAAATTGTTTAAATAAAATTTCGATAAAAAAAAAACTAAACATCCACATTGCTCCCCTGCATTCACTTTTGAAATATGGAACATATGAGTTTTGCTATGCAAGCCGCGAAGCATTACAAACAAAGGATAAATGAATACCAAAAACTGTGATTAATGATACGCGATAGCTCAATTTGCAACAACGCGGCTACGTTTTTTTTTCAATACCACGTGATAATTGGGTAGAGCTAGGTCGGGCGGTACAACGGCACGATAATAACTGTTTGTTTGAAAACGTGCCTTTCTTGTTGTTGTTTTTTTTAACATAGTGGCTTATGAGAGCACCGGATTATTAGTTGTTGTTGACTATTCTGATGGAAGTTTGGCTTCATCTATCTTAGACACTAACTAACATTTGAACAGTGGCGTCTCGTAGGCCTGAAAGTTGGTAGTTCACAACCAGTGATTCCGCTAGACCTCCTTTTCGGGGGGTGTCACCCCAAAAAATTATCGAACATATCCCAAATATGAATTTTTACGGTAAAAAATAATAGAAACCTTGCAAAATTCCAGGTACACCCTCCCAATTTTTATTTAAAACCCCAAAACTGAAAGTCCTGGCAGAATCTCTGCTCCAAAGAGCAACGAAGAAAGTACGAGAACAAGAAACACATCGTTCGATAGCCTGAAACTATTTCTCAATGTGTTAAGTAGAAAATAGAACTATAGATCTCCGTAACTTATTTACACTATATACTGAGTTAAGAAAAAAAAGAAACTCCACACAAAAATAAGTAGTTGGACTGGTAAGGAATTATCTCGCTTTTTGAGGCATGCAGGTTCGAAAGCTCGACGGTGCAGCGACGAATGTATCTCAGAGCAGTTTTCCACGAGAGTATACAATTGAACATTGTCTTTCGCAGTAAATACATACATAAAATAATAATAAGAAGAAATTAAATATATCCTTCTTACCTTTATTTGTATATGAAGTCCATTCTTCTGTTTTTCTGGGCAGCAAACTTATCTATAACTCTTTGGTTGAAGTCCTGCATTTTCCTTACCAACTGCTTTTCAATGGATAGCATTGCCAGGGCGCTGAGACGATCTTGTGTCATCGTATTTCTTAGAAAAGTCTTAATACGCTTTAATGTTGAAAAACATCTTTCTGCTTCTGAAGTGGACATCGGAATTGTTACCATGATTTTGAAGAGTTTCGTAAAACCTGTTCGAGTCCACTGGGAATCCCCTTCAAACAACAGGCAGGGAAAACAAAACAATGCCATTTTTACGTCTCATCCTGTAAGCCACTTTGTGCTTTTTGTACCAATCACTATTAAAAGTGCGACGATATGTATGAGCTTTACCTTTCACCTCCTGATTCAGAGTTAGGTTCGGCTGATGAGGACCCAAAGTTTTAATTTCGAGTATTTAAGATTCTGTCAACTTATTAAAAGACACCGATTGCAATCTATGAACCGAATTCATATTGATGGCAGTAACGCACTACGCACCAGTACACTAAACACCTTTCACTTTAACACAGCTTCACAACACACTTAATTGAAACATGGAAGAAACACTCATTCAAATCGGTGTTCAATATTATAAAATAACTCACTAAAGTAGGCAATGCTTTCTCTCTTCCTTAGAAGGTATCTGAGGACTGTGATTGGTGAACAGAAATTATATTAATCTACTTCTTGCAACACACAAAATTACGATATATCTCACAAAATAAAAGAAACTCCTAATATCACTCTTCAGATCTCGTATTTTGGCGTTTTTAGGTATGAGGGGGTTAGGAGTAGCCTCTTTGCCCTAAATTGCTTCCTTAAAGATAGTTAAGTGCAAATGATTGAGAGATTATTATGCAATGGAATGTGTTGAAAAAAACATGTTTTATAAAATGCCTCCTTTTCCCTTAATAAATCTTTAATGACGAAACGAACAAATCAGTTCCGAAAATCCCTTCAATCTCTCGCACGACACACTAAAAAAAGGTTGTTTATTGTTTACGCAATGTTGCAAATTGCTTGATACTGTTTATTAGCTCTTCGTTTATTACTGATACTGGAACTCAAACCATTTTATGTAAATAGAGATGCAACATTATGTTATTTAAGCGTTTAATATATTCGTCCATAAACTATTTATTGTGTATATTGCGATTTTGGTATGTAATGAACGTTTATCCTTGCTTCTGTTAGAAGATTTGATTACATTTTAAACACGAGAACGGGTGGAAAAGTCAAGGAGAGTTAGCAACAGTGCTCAGCCCTGTTCTTCTGCTATCTTCGTTCACTCTAGGATTGTGCACGCCGAGGTCCCATATACACAATGTTATAAGTTAGGCCTAACGCCAATTAAGCGCATATGGGGCAACGCGTTCACAAACGAAATGTGAACTGGAAACAAATTGGAGAGTAATAACAACTTGATAAACGAACAGTATACCTATGCCTCAGTGTAACAATTTAAAATGTGGTGTGTTTTTAAATCTTTCGATAAGAAACACAATCTGAAACGAAAATAATAATAATTCTAAAATAGTTGGCAGTTCACGTGCTCCTGTGAACGTGAATACGCGACGTCACTGCATTTGAAGAATCTAGGAAGCAGTACATTAAAATAAGACTAGCATCCCTACCTTACTGTATACGTTTTCTCACGTATATAGAAGAGAAAATGACTTGATGGCGTGCAATTTGAGATTTAAATGCCGTAAGTTCAAAACTAAAGGAAAATTGGAACTATTTTCATCTCTTCCTTGTTGACTTTAGTAACAAAGTTTCGTTCACTTTTTTTCCTGAAACTTTAATGTTATGTGTTTCAGTTAATCAATTAATTAAATAAAAGTTTAGGGTAGCAATAAGGTCAGTTCTAAATCATCAGATAATAGTCGAAATTGCTAAATTTGTCACCGTTCAATTTTATTGACACTAACATTGAGAACAGCGACAATTTAACGCCGAACTATATCTACAGATCATCTAGTCAACTAAAGGTTACAGTGGTATATTACATTTGTTAATGACTACTTCGAGAATAAATATAAGTAAAAATATAAGAAAAAGAAGCAAACCTGTAGCCAGGTCTGGAAATGTGTGTAATTCTAAAATTCAGTCATGCTAATTCCAATTGCCAATGTTTAAGATTCGAGATTAACTTTTATTGAAAACTTTTTTTCCTTTACTAAGGAACTTTTCTTTCACTAATAGACAAAAAATTATGCTGATGATTGATATTCCGTCTTAAGCAGAGTATAGTGTGGAACTAGACAGTAGTTTACGTTTGTCTTTCTATAGAATGGAGCAAATGTTCTATGGACAAGCTCTACAATGTTCGAAGTGGGTTAGGTAAAGTAAGGGAACGCTTCCATTTAGTGGCGGCGTTTGACAGAAATAGTTCCTGGGTACTATAGTGCACTATCGATATTGATTTGCATGCACTTGGGTTTCGTTTACGTCATTTTTTGAAAACGGAATGGGTGTTTTCAGACTATTGCATCATTACCCATATAGTGGCATATACCCTATCTCTCACAGTAATACATTTTTCGCAAAAATGACTTCACAAACACATTTTTCGTGAAATTCCAGCCCACAATCACGTATCACACGACCCCTTCCCATTCAAGAAAATCAATCGAGATTCAGCATGGCGGACAACAAGATGACGGCCATGAAGAACATATCTTCCACTCAGTATCTATTACTATGTGTTTGCTTTCAATTTATTTCAACAATTTAAGAACATAAGGATATTTCCATACCTTTTATAACTTTTCACAGACAGAATTTGACATTTATATCATCAATATATCTCAAAGTAATTGCGCGCGATTGGTCAAAACTTGAATGCTCACGTACTTTGGCATTCTAAACATGACAGAAGAAAAAAAAATATTATTTTCTGGTCCATCAGTATGTTTGCTTGTAAGTTGAACTTTGTTTATCATTGAACCTGGGACCTTCCTGATTACGAGACAGAAAGCTAAATCCCTCATCATCCGGTTCCTGCTAGAGAAGTAAATGTAACTTCACTTCATAGATGATCTTTTCAGATACAGTGAGTGCAGAAGAAAAGATTAATTAAATTTGATAATGTAGTTCAGAATATATCCGGAGTTGAAACCGGAACTGTCGCCCCAAAAGGCTTCTTCTGTCACTAACTGGAAGGAGACCCCTTAATTCTTCTTGCTAAGGCTTAAGGGAACCGACCGGGGTAGACGCCAATGTCCAATCCATACGTTCACGTCGTGGGGCCTATTAGCACTGTGGAGAGAGAGAGAGAGAGAGTTGAATTTGTTTGTGGTATATGGAAGTTAATGAGTGAGTATTGTGCTTTGCTGCTGTTTGCACGTGAGTGAAGCAAGTGGGTTTGAGATCTTGTGAGATATCCCACACAAACTGAACTATAGGTATTTTCTCCGTTTTCTTTGGTATAAAAATCAGAAGCAGAATAACATACAATAAGGATAATAGTTACTACTTGCAACTCACCTGTAAACTCAGAGTCAGGGTAATAAGAAGAGTAATATGATTAAGTCTTCTGAGATAGGGAACAAAGAAAACAAATCAAGTAGAAGGAAGAGGAAAAAGAAGTCAGGTAACTTGATAGCTGAACAAGGACATTTAGACGATTTGTCAAGTTCTAAGGAACAAGTACAAAACCAGGGACAACTGAATTGGGTGACAGATGAAGATTTGTTGGAGGGTCGAACAGAAGGTTTGGCTGATTGGCCGAAACCTAGGAGTTTTATATATTGTGATTAAAATGGAGTAAGTGGGGCAGAAGTGCAAGGTTGCACGAATTGAGGGTCATGGCAACCAATCGACAGATTGTTAATTGAATAATGTTTTTATATTTAAAAAAGATTTTAAAAAGCTGATTGTTGTTTTGAATTTTAAATCAGTTGATTGTTTGAAGTCTGATTGAGCGTTTTTAATAATCATTGTTTTTTAATGTGATGAATAACGCGTTTTAGACTGTGCATATCGAAGTTTGTCTTGACATAGTGTCATATCTATATAGTGAATGTATGCTTGAGGTAATCTACATGTAATAGTTGATTATGTGAAATAAATATTGGTTTTTGGATGATCATCATCTCCGAAAAAGGATCTACGACTCTTAATGTTGGAATAGTTTAGAGATATAGTATAACTTGATAGCAGTCTTCGGTGGTTTAACCCTGCATTTTTAGTCATCCAAAAAACAATATTTATTTACATAATAAACTCTTACATGTAGAATACCTCAAGCACACATTCCCTATATAGCTTTATGACGCTATGCCAAGACAAACTTCGATATTCACAACGCGTAATTCATCACATTACAAACAATCAATATTATAAAATGTTCAATCAGACTTAAAAAAATTAACTGATTTAAAATTCAAAACAACAATCAGCTTTTTAAAATCTTTTAAAATATAAATCCATTATTCATTTAACAATAAATCTATAAACTATTCGATGTTGCTGACCCTCAATTTGTGCAACACTGCAGGAAGGATCTGGCGGTCCAAACCCCACAAATATTACTTTCGATTAGGAACAAATGAACTAAGCTACAGAATAGACGTACGCTAATGCAACTGATTAAGTTTAGACTAAAACCACTATATTGTGTAATAAAAACAGAAGGAATACAACGATCTTGCAAAACGATCAGGAGCACAGAATTCTATTTCGATGACGTCACTGGCTTGCAAAGCTTCGATCCAAGCAAGTCGCTTGTAACACGATTTCTCTTGTGACTGCCTTTTCCCTTTTCTCAATAAGGTTACGATACGCACGCAGATACTCCGTATGTACAAAATAACATGAATATTAATGAACGCACTCAAATACACTAGACTCTCGCTAATCCGGTCCTCAGCAGTTCGACCTACATCCGGCCTCTAGTCGCTCAAGCAGAAATGACAACAATGAATTATCGGGTGCAACAATGTTGTTAGTTAAACATGTTAAACAATGTTATACATACGTATTTGAAATTGCGACTTTCTTACACGTCCAGTACGTACTATGTCATTGGATTTAATAAAGTACAGCCAGTACAGTCCTTATGTGTTTAAACTAATAATTTCCGACCCTCTCAATAATCCGGCACCCATATGTGCAGAATGGCCGGATTAGCGAGAGTCTAGTGTACTTAAATAATCGACCAAACTTATCAACTAATACATTTCCAATTATGGAATAATCTCTTATATACGTTAATAAATTACTGCCTCCAGGGATGACTTCATAGAGCGAGCAATCATTCCTAGAGAACATGTAATGGACTATAACAATCAAACTTGATTTAGATCCATAAAACTTAAACCATGTAGTTACGAATAACACTAAATGGCGGTTCGGGTCCGGATCGCCACGTGGTTAAGATGAACTTTCACTTTTTACCACGCACGTCACCCTAAACTTCAACTGACTGTAAATTCTCACCAGAATAATCACGTACATACTTGAAAACGTATAATTCAAAGCTAAAGTGCCTATCTCTGGTATCCAGGAAACTTAACCGAATAACGATTTTTAACCACCTCGTTGTACCTAAATTAACGACAAGCAAAAACGACTTGCTATACACGAAACGACATGCAATCCAATTGTTCTTTCCTACACTGACGAAAATTATGCATGACAAACTTACTGAAGTTACGTTTATTACTCTTACCAGGTGTATGCATAAGTAGTTTCCGGTTTACCTAAGAGATCGCGCCAGCGAAAAGCACGCAGCGTATTCATTTGACACATACGTCATTTTGTTCGTCTGACATTAAACTACAAACACACACAAGTTGAGTCCGACAAACACTGGCGTCTTTGTTTTATCGTTCAGTGATCATGTCGAAGTTTGTGTCTGAAAAAGAACATTTGCAGCACGCATTGCTTTTCGTATTTAATCAAAAGAAAACGGCTGTTGAAAGTCATCGTGTGCTGGTAGAAACATATGGTGAACACGCTCCATTGACTAGAACATGTGAGACAATTCAAAAGTGGTGATTTCAATGTGAAAGACAGTGCGCGCTCTCGTAGACCACAAAAGTGCGAAAACGAGCAAATTGCAGATGTTATTGGAGGATGACCCAACTCAAACTCAACAGCAATTGGCAAACGCATTAAATGTGTCACAACAAACAATCAGCAGACGTTTACGAGCAATGGGGAAGATCAATAAACTGGGTAAATGGGTTCCACGCGATTTGAATGAACGTCAAATGGAAAATCGCAAAGTCACTTGTGAAATGCTGCTTCAACGCCACGAAAGAAAATCCTTTTTGTATCGAATTGTGACGGGTGAAGAAAAATGGATTTATTTTGACAACCCGAAACGGAAAAAATCGTGGCTTTCACCTGGCCAAACCGGTCCTTCAACACCAAGGCCAAATCGCTTCGGCAAGAAGACCATGTTTTGTGTCTGGTGGGACCAGAGCGGTATTGTGTATTATGAACTCTTGAAGCCCGGCGAAACCGTTAATGCACAACGCTATCGCCAACAAATGATTAATTTAAATCACGCATTGATCGAAAGACGACCGGAATGGACCCGAAGACATGGCAAAGTGATTGTGTTACACGACAATGCGCCGTCTCACACAAGAAAACCAGAAAGACACCTTGGATGGGACATCCTTCCGCACCCGCCGTACTCCCCAGACCTGGCGCCATCTGACTATCACCTCTTCGCATCAATGGGGCACGCGCTCGCAGAGCAGCAATTCAGCAATTTCGAAGACGTTGGAAAATGGCTCGACGAATGGTTTGCCGCAAAAGACAAGCAGTTTTTTTTGGCATAGCATGCATCAATTACTTGAAAGATGGGCGAAATGTGTAGAAGCCGATGGCCAATATCTTGAATAAAACAAAATTAATTTCCCTTGAAAATTACGTGTTTTCTTTACCACAAAACCCGGCAAAAACTTATGTATACACCTGGTAATATATATCTCAGCAAAACATACAAAAAAAAAAAAAAAAAAAACACGATGAAGTCAAAATACACGTAACTGAAATATAAATCAAACAATGATTCTAAACCAATCTCGTCGATACATACTGCTATTCTCACTTTCGATGTTCAAATCCCCTCTTAGGATACACGAAGATATATTATTATCACATATCAAGTAAATTTCAAACTCACTGTAGTAGAAGTAACATTCGAAGAAGAAATTCAGATATTCAACGTCTCGATCGCCAAATAGAATAAGAGACATACAAATATTCCATGGTTGATTGCACGCTTACTATGTAGGATCTGTACGTGCAAGAGGCCATGTCAATATGTAGATCAACTGTCGTAATATATGAACTTGCTGAGAATTCTTAACTATCATCACCTTTACCTCATACGTCAAGCCCAGTTAAATGGGCTACATGGCAGACTCGACCCAGCAAAGACTTTAATTCAGAGAAATGTCGTAAAGCGGCGCCACTATACTAAGTAGTGTACTGCCACAATCTTCCCAGCTGTCACTTTTACATAAATTGCCTTAGCAAACCAAAAATTAAACATAAATTAACAGGGAACATTTCATTGTGGAACGAAACTAAAAACGTACGTTACAGTACCCAAGCAACTGCTTGGCGAACGAACATGGATAGGCTGCTCACCAACCCGCATTAGTAGACAGCGTGGTGAGTCAAATGTTTGCACCCCTCCTTTCTTATCACATGTTGGTACAAGTAAGAAAACAGCCTCGGAGGAACTCCATGCCCGGAGGACAAATGCAGCTGGTAACGGCATCGGTCAGTCCTGCAGGAAGTCAGAGGGTCAAAATGCCCGGGTTTGGACTGTACACTGACAGAACACCGACACTGCAACTCGAACGGACCTATACGTGGCGACTCTAAACTGTAAGTCACTTACAGGAGAGGACAAATTAGAAAAAAAATACAGAATGAACTTATGAGGATTGAGTGGGACATATAGGTCTATCAGAAGTGTGGAGGAAGAATGAACAGTTGAAACTACCGTCAGGGCACATGTTCTGCTTCAAAGGAACAGAAAATGGAAAACCGACAGGCGTTGGCTTCATAATAAATAAAGCACTGAAGACACGGATCACAGAAATTGAAGGAATTTCAAATAGAATCGCAAGGGTAGTAATAAAGATTAACAAGAGATACAGTATGGAAGTTCTACATGTATATGCTCCAACGACATCACATCCGAAGGAGGAAGTCGAAGATCTATACGAGGAGATTTTGGATACCAGCAAATCGCGTTATAAAATTCTAATGGAAGACTTCAATGCGAAAGTAGGAACTAGTCAGAGCAGTGACACAAAAGTGGAAACTTTGGATTTGGCAAAAGAAACAAGAGAGGAGAGAAGTTAGTGGGGTTCTCAGAAGCGAACAGACTGTTCCTTTCCAATATATTTTTCAGGAAACCACCCTAGAGGAAATGGACATGGAAAGGTACAAATGGAACCAAAAACGAAATAGACTACTTTTTATCGAATAACAGGGAAATTCTGCAAGACGTGTCTGTTCTGAACAATTTCAAAATCTCAAGTGATCATAGGCTGTTAAGATGTAAGCTGGAACTAAATACTAGACTTGAGAGAAAGAAGCTTATCAGAGGAAAACCAAAACTTTTAGATCTGGAAAATATAGGGAAACACATACAGACATTCGAGATATACGAAGCAACAGATTCAGCGCCTTGGAAGAGTTAGAGAATGAAGAACACATCAAAAGCAGAAATAAAATACTGACTGAGATAATAACAGAAACAGCCAAGGAAATAGCAAGGAGCAGAAAGAAGAAAGAAAGCAAAATATCAGAAGAAACAAAACTCTTGTTGAAGAAAAGAAGGGAAATGAAAAAAAAGGAAAATTACATGAAGAGGATTGAGTATATAGAACTAAATAAAACCGTAAGGAAGAAATTAAGAGAGGATGTATGAAGATAAAACGAGCATCTTGTTAGAAGTATAATAGAGGAAAGCAAGAGAATGAAGAAAGCCAAACAGCAGCTCATGATAGGGGAAAAGCAAATAATTGAAGTTAAGAAACCAAACGGGACCGTAACACGAAAAAAGGAAGAAATCGTAAAAATACTGAAAATTTCTACATAGAATTGTGTCACTCCAAAGAAGAACTAGGAAATGAAGATTCAGAAGAAAATGATGTAGATGTCCCATACGTAATGAAAGAAGTGGATAAAGTACTTTGAGGAATGAAGAACAGATAATCGCCAGGAGAAGGTGTAAATGGGGAGGTGAAAAAATGAAAGATGAATTTGCCAAATTATTCTCAATGTGCCTGAGGAAGAGAGAGATACCCAGAAGTTGGAATAATGCTGTTATAATTTTGTTGTACAAGAAAGGGGACAAAGAACGCATCGAGAACTATAGTCTACTGCCAGTTCTATGCAAAATGTTCACCATAGTTATTTTGAATCGTATTCAAGGAGACTTAGATTTTAACAAGGGAAGGGAACAAGCTGAATTTCTTCGTGGATTTAACACAATGGACCACATACAAACATTGAATGAGGTTATGGAAAGGACTAATGAATATGAACTTCCGCTATGTCTGGGATCCATAGATTTTGAAAAGGCTTTCGATTCGGTCTCCTTCGTAGCAGTACGTAAATCACGTGAACATCAAGGCATCGAAAGTACATACATTAAGTTACTACGAAACATTTACTCGACTGCTACATCTGTCATTAGACTAGATCAAGAAAGTGAAAAATTGAACTTTGAAAAGGATTAAGGCAGGGAAATTCAATTTCTCCAGAACTATTTTCAGCGGTCCTGGAGAGAATGTTCCAAAATTTAAACTGGGATGAAGTTGGAGTAAGGATTAATGCCGAATATCTTTATCACCTCCGATTCGCTGATGATACAGTCCTACTAGCTTCAAGTGCAGAAGAACTACAAACCAGAATGGAAGAGCTGTTTAAAGAGAGTTCGAAATTAGGCCTTAAAATGAATAAGTAAAACAAAAATAATGTACAATCAAAATGCTGCAAAGAAGGAAGTAAAGATTAAGGTAGTGACAATAGGCATAGTTGATGAGTGTGTTCACCTAGGCCAGCTCAAAACATCGTATGTCAAGTTGACGTATGAAATAAATAGAAGATGTAAAATGGCGTGGAGTTCGTTTGGAAGACTACACTTTATTTTCAAAAGGAAACTACAATACTACCTAATTTCAAATTAAATTTTCACGGGCTGAGAGGCCTGGCCGGAAACTTTTTGATCCGATTGTGTTTCGGCGAACAAACATAACATTCTACAACTTTTGCACGCTACTGAAAAAAAAAATCTTTCAAAATTATCATTTTCTCGGGTCCCGGAGCCCGGGTAACTATTTTATGATCCGGTTTATTTGGGGCGACCAAACATAACATACCATTCTATAGCTTTTGCACGGTACTCAAACACAACTTTTAAACTACGTTTTCGATATAAGTGAATTTTACCAAATCGCAGTTTTGTTTATATGCTCCTGCATTTCACTGAATGCAAAATATCCGTTAGACGGCGTTTAAACATTTATTTTCAGTATTGTCGCTTATGGATGGGATATTCCTCTTTCTCTCACAAGACAGGGTCATGATATGTTGTCGCTGAGTTCCAACTCAAACATAGTGCATCTGACAGAGAATGGTGAAATATGGAGAATACCAAAATTTAAGGTGCGATGGACAAAGGGGAACGCAGGTAGGGGACGGTGAATGAAACCTCGAAATTCACATAAGTTAAATAAAGGATATATCCACAGTGATTCGGAATAAAGTACGCTACTTTCGGGAGGTGATTCCTGATATCGAAAGAAGTAAAAAAGTTCCTATGAACATGGGTGAAATTGAGCTTCATTTTGGAGATACAGTGTTTCCAACTTTAAATCTAAAGTTGATGCCTAGCAATGGGAAGAAATTAATAACTGAATCGGCAGTTTGAAGAAGGCAATAAACGCCAAAAATGTGAAAATCTACCTTATGCCGGATTTGATATCTGGAAGGGATGGCTCATCTATACAATGCACAAAGAAAGCAAAGAAAAAAAAACATCAGTAAAGCCTTCAAAAATAGGTGCGAAATAGAGATGGGTAAAACTAGCGTAGCAGCTATTTTTCACTGCTACATGGGATAAATTGCTATGACTACTACAACCGATGAAAAATAGCAGTTACTGGCTTAGCTGGTATTTTTCTCCGAAGCTTGTTAATGGTAAAACACATTGTTTCCTGTTTTCTAAACAAACAGAACTGCTGGGAGAACGGAACAAAATGGCAAAGACTTGTCTGCAGAGAGGACAACCATGACGTGTGAACACTACGTAATTAGTAGCGTCCGTTACTCGTGTACGGAATTGATATACAGAGCTCTCAGAAAGAACTGGGTGATAGTTGGCTACGTGGAGTAATAGATAATGCGTTGGCACTGAAATGCAGTGGTACCGGATTCGATACCAGTTCATCGCAAGTTTTTATTTTTAAAATGGTGTATACTTTATTTGTATTTTAAATAGGTTAATTTGAAATGTTATTGTTTAATTTGTTTTATAACTTTATTTGCATTTAACGTTTTTTGTAATATTTTCCGTTTATTCTGATTCTGTAGTCCAATTCAGATTTAATAAAATGGTAAAAAAAATGGGTAAGGCATTGGACTTGGGATTCAGTGGTCCCGGGTTCGGTACTCCTTCACATAAAGTTTTTTTTTATTTTTAAGAGAAACTCCTTTTTATTTTGTAGTTTCGAAGGAAAGCTCTGGTCTTAGGATTAGACTTTTTATTCCTTTGAGGCAGTGAAAACGGTACGCACATTAAACAGTCCATAAAATTCACATAGTTTAGAAAAAAATGAGCCAACAATTTGAAGAAGTGAACAAACGCTATAAAATCGAAATTAGTTTTTTTTACTAAAAACGCACATCAATTTATACACGCAGATCAGAAGAAAAGAACGATAGCTAGTTATAGTATGATTTATCTGGCCTTGGA
>JAGDQP010000440.1:48624-88563 GCA_022664845.1 Lepisma saccharinum | reverse complement strand
ATATTTGAAATCTTCTAGTGATGATATAGAACACACTTAAAGCATACACCACAGTATTGCAAACTATGAATGAGACGGAAAGGTTTTCGCAATCTTATACAAAAACAGATCAATTCATCTGAAATTATCCAGCTTGGTTGCTTGACCTCTTTCATTATATAAGAATAGTTCAAAACGGGTATTCTTTCATTTATATCCCCTTCGATTAATTAATGACTGCCAATTTTGCAGTCGTTTTCAAAAATGTAATATGTCCGTACTGCTTTATCATAGGACATTGAAACAAAAAAAAAAACTTCTCCCTTAAAATCTGCTTGATAATTTTCGTTCTCTGCATGTAAAACCTAAAACGTAACTGAAGTGGTCAAAATCATATCTAAATGTGATTGACAAAACAGAATAAATTCCTGTTTAATGGTGTTTTTCGCCCAGAAGAGACTGAATGCAAACGTTGATTTTTTTGTGAACTATCACACGTCAAAATATATAAAACGTGTACAAAATATGAAGTCTGATACGTGGTTCCTTAATTTCTTTTACGCATTTTTGAAAATTCAAAACTTCGTATTATATCCGTATTGGAGGCCCAATATCTCTGGTGGGACAAAACATAAAAAAATATTTCTTCACACGTTATACAATTATATAAGGAGAACATATGGTCGAGTTTGAAATGATTATTGATTTGGAAATTGGGGATTAACAAAGCTCGAGCGAGCTTTGGTAATATGTTTAATAAAGCGAGCACGAGTATTATTTATCTCCAATTTGCAAATCTGGAACTCTGTTCAAATTCAAATATCAAGGTTCAAATTTATGCCCTAGTTTCTCCTTACAAAATTACATAACGTATAGAAATCTTATATATTTATCTGGTCTGACACCAGAAGTATTTGACCTACAAAGCTCGCACGAGCTTTACTAGTCCGTAATTTTCAAATCAATAATCCGTTGAAACTCAAATATCAGTGTTGACATTTATATCATTTATTTTCCTTATAAAGCATGTGAAAAACAATTTTTATATTTTATCGCATCAACGATATCGGGCCCCCAAAACGCATAAAATACGAAGTTTTGGATTTTTAAAAATTCATAAAAAATTGCGGAAGCGCATCAGCCTTCATATTTTGTACATATATCGTATATTTTGATGTGTGATAACTCACAAAAATCAACGTTGTCATTCAGTCCCTTCCGTGCGAAAAAAACACCCTGAAAACAGGACTTTATTCCGTTTTGACAATCACATAGATACGATTTTGGCCACTTCAGTTACGTTTTAGTATTTTCATGCAGAGGACTAAAATTATCAAGCAAACTTTAAAGGAAGACATTATTTTTGTTTGAATATACTATGATATAGCAGTACGGAGATAATCCATTTTTTTGAAAACGGCTACAAAAATGACGGTCGTTAATATACATATTGAAAGAGGTCGAGCAACCAAGTTGGATGATTTCAGATGGACCGACCTGTAGTATTGCATAAGATTGCGAGAACCTTTCCGTCACATCCATAGTTTGCAATATTTCAAGTGTGTCCTATATAATCACTAGAAGATGTCGAATATCCAATAACACAACGTAGTACAATTTTAAAAACGTAAATGTTGTAACTAGTTGGGAACACTGACAAACCGGTGACAGCGTGTTTTTTACTCCTGATGACCACCATATTGCTAGAAACAAATTTCCGCAAACGGAATTTTCATTCAATAAGTGGTTTCTGACTTACTGAGAATTATTCATTTCTTCTCATTGCGTCAACTTTGGATTTAAAGTTGGAAACACTGTATCTCCAAAATGAAGCTCAATTTCACCCATGTTCATAGGAACTTTTTTTTACTTCTTTCGATGTCAGGAATCAAAATAGCGTGCTTTATTCTGAATCACTGCGGATTAAACTTACTAAACTAAATTAAACTTTTGTAAATTTCGCGGTTTTCACCACCACCCCAAGCTCCGCTACCCCTTGTCCATCGTACCTTAAATTTTGGTATTCTCCATATTTCACCATTCTCTGTCAGATGCACTATGTTTGATTTGGAACTGAGCGACAACATGTCGTGACCCTCCCTTGTGAGAGAGAGAGGAATATCCCATCTATAAGCGACAATATTGAAAATAAATGTTTAAACGCCCTATAACGGTTAATTGAAGTGGATTTTCCATGTACTGTGGTAAAAGATTCTTCGATCCCATGCTCATAATTTTATTCGCAGAACTTTAGATATTTCTTATTTTAGCATGGGAAATTTCGCGTGTCAGACTACGTATGTCACGCGCAGAGTGTGTGAATATTTCGTTGAATCCATCTTTTATACACACTTGGTCTTCTCGACTCTTCTGCTCATGCTAGAAGCTTTCCTTTATCTCCAATATGGAAGCTTTAGAAAGAAAATAGAGCAAAGAAACGACCTTAATACTACATCTTCGTTTTTCGCTGATGGTTTTTCGTCATAGTTGATAGCTGGGTTTATTTCCGTATCTAAAACAGCCTTGACTATCAGTGAAACCTTGCAGACGATACATTCAGCACTTCAATCCGTAGAATGTTCGTTCTTTCAAGATGATAAAAGGAAAGTAGCAAACATATTCGTATACAAGAAATCTGATTGATGGTACAAATCTCTTCCAAGGTTAAGTGGTTTGGACCATATATTTTTAGAGATTTCATTGAAGTATTTTTCAATGTACAGCCTCTCATGGTTTGACCCTTGTAAATATTTTAGAAAGAACATTTTATTTTCAGCAGTGACGAATATGCTTCGTTTCAGAACATTCAAACAAGTATTTTTTTTTAAAATATAATTTTTATTTTAAGAAAGTAGTTAACGTATGTGCAGAAACTAAATTCATTTAAAGTTAATACTAAAGTAAATTTAAATGCATTTTAAACAGATATTAAATAGATAAAATTTAATGTTGGCTAAAGAGAAACTTATTTCAGTAGAAAAGAACACAACATATTATATTATACATAAACGGTAAAGTTTTTACAGGTTTCACAAAGTTCATACCAGGTGCGTAAATATGAAACCGGAATTTATGTACAGAAAAGACACAGTGATTGGATGACAATGCTAAGAACTATTATTATTCGAAGTATTGGCCATCGCTAGAGACATATTTCTGCCATCGTCGGCAATGCGTGGATGCAAGACCAAAAAAACTGTGCCTCTTGTGCTGTAAACCAGTCATCAAGCCATTTTCGTACATTTTCGTAAGAAGTGAAGCGCTGGTCAGCAAGTGCGTGTCCCATGGATGCAAATAAGTGAAAATCGGAAGGTGCCAAGTCTGGTGAGTAAACCGCATGCGGAAGGATTTCCCAAACAAACGTCGCAATCGTTTCCTTGACCGGTTTTGCTGAGTGGAAGGGTGCATTATCGTGAAGCACAATCAATTTATGTTGTCTTTGCTCATATTCTGGTCGTCTTTCACGCAAATCTTGATGCAAATCGATCATTTGTTGTCGGTAACGTTGGGTATTAACGGTTTCGCCAGGTTTCAACAGTTCATAATAGATCACTTCCTTCTGATCCCACCAAACACAAAGCATTGTCTTCCTTCCATTGCGATTTGGTCTTGCAGTCTATGTCGCCGGTTCTCCTGGAGTTACCCATGATCATTTACGCTTAGGATTCTCGAAATAGATCCGTTTTTCGTCACCAGTCACAATTCGATGGAGAAATGATTTCCTTTTGTACCTGGCGAGCAGAATTTCGCAAGTGGTTTTTCGGTTTTCCTGCTTTCGTTCAGTCAATGCATGTGGAACTCATTTTCCCACCTTCTGAATCTTGCCTATGGCTTTTAAACGTATGAAAACTGCTTCTCGTGTCGCATTAATTGATCCGCGAGTTGTTGTTGCGTTTGAGCGTCATCCTCATCCAACAAAGCTTGCAATTCGCTGTCTGCAAACTTTTTCGGTGGTCTTCTACGTTCTTCGTTTCTCACGTTAAAATCGCCACTTTTAAATTCTTTAAACAACGCATAGCACTGTGTCTTACCAAGAGCATGATCACCGTAAGCTTCGACAAGTATGCAATTCGATTCTGCAGCAGTTTTCTTCAAATGGTAACAAAAAATCAATGCTGTCCGTACATCGTAGTTTGCACGTACAAATTGCGCCATGCTGAACGCTATTAAGCACTACACTATGACATGAAACTTGTCTTGTGAGTTGCAAATCGTTATCAGCAGTCAAAACAAGCAACTGGCGCCAAGGACGCAGTTTTACGGAAACCACAGTGAGAGCTAACGCCGTCTATGCACAAATTCCGGTTTCATATTTACACATCTGGCATATAATGTAATCCGCAATGACCCACGGCGCCCTACAGGAACGTTTGTGACATTCATGCAGGCTGTGGGATTAGTCAGTGTAAACTTTGTTCACAGTTTGCACTATGCTGTCAGACTGCATTTCCTAGAATCACACCTGAAGAAATTGTTGACCTCGATGATATCACCGTTGAATGTAACGGTGCAGTTTAACCACTACAACATTATTTAAACGTATAATTCTTGATATAGTTTTCAACACAACGTTTCTGATAGTGGGGTATATCCAGCGACTCTACCAATACAACATATATATCAATCGACTTATACTGACCAAGAAGTTACTCTCCCGTTCTGTTTTATTTCACCATCTTTAGATATTTGATGGTGATTAGATATTTAGTTCCCGTGTAAATTTATATCTTTTGTCAAGCTGAGTTAACTGATTTACATACGTATGGGTAGCGTCGCTGGATATACTCCAACAATGGATACTAAATTATTCTCCTCCAAAAAATAATAATGTTAATTGTATTGCCGCACTCGAGAAAATACTGCAGCAGGAAGAAACCGAATAACTAGAAATCCAGAGTCGTTTCCACTCCACCTATCACAACTCAAAACAAACTGGCATAACGAGATCAACATTGCAGCTCCATTTTTTAAGAAAAATAATACACATCACAACCTATGAAACGTTCGTCGTTCCTTAACACAAGATGCAAGATACACCGTCCTGATCGTTTGTGCTAGTTCTTTCTCTTTACTCGATTTAAACAGTTGTTTCGAGGCGTGCGGTCTACATGTTTCCCAGATCTCTATGTGAGTAATTTTTCTCCTCTGAGTTACGTTAAAGTGTAACGAGTACACCAACAACTGAGCAATTTTGAAGCATTTGTAGCGGAGCATCTCTCCGTCTGTCAAAGAGATCCCACAGCTACAACTTCGTGTTACATGGCTCAGACATGTATCGACGTAGGAGGAGAACACTTTAACATCTTTATGTGACCGGAGCAATTTCAGACAATAAGTATAAAAGAACAAGAATCTATGAAACAAAGAATATCACATGAGAATGGTTAAACCAATTCCAACCAATTTTGCAACGGCAATAACGAACACTACCCTCACGGTCTTTTAGGTTTATTTTTATCTTAAAGTTGTAGCAGAATCAGTAGTAGTTTTGAGACGAGACTTCAGGTTGTCTCGTCTCGTGCAAGTCCTGTCTCGTCTCAAAAAGATGTGCTTGCCTTGTCTCGAAGGATTCTGTCTCGTCTCATCTCGTCTTGTGTCGTAAAATATTGCAACATATCATCCACGCAGAAGTAAAATTTAGAAGATTGCACCAAGCTGATCAAGATACAACGAAGTTATAACCCAGACTTCACAAGACAAGGTTGTGTCGCGGTGGTTTAGTTTTAGAGCACTCACCTCTGGTGAGTGTGGTCGCCTGTTCGATCCCGTTTAGTTCCATATGGGCTTCGTGGTGAACAAACATCAAGTGTGTGTATTTTCTCTGTATACTCCGGTATCCTCCCACTTTCTTCATTCCACTAATTCTTCCATCATCATCCATTCGGTCTGAGCCAAAGTTGCCTAAAGGCCTTAAAAATAAGTTAAAAAACAGTTTAGTTCTTTTCCAATTCCGAAATAAAATATCAAATTTACTTACGCGTCTGTTAAATTTATTTCGTGCATTCGAAGTAGATGCAGACGTTGAACAAGGAGGTTGATCGTCCGGTTTCTGCACATATTCTGCATCATTTGAAAAGTCACCTGTATCTTCTTACTGAGAGCAATTGACAATACTTCACTCTGCTTTAGTTTTTCTTGTTGGTCGACTCTAGTGATGCTAGTTATCTAACTCGAAGTTTTCCGTCAATGAAAGTTCATTTTAAGAAAATGCACCATTTGGTTCCGCGAAGAACTCTGCAATTTCAATTTCACTAGTTTTCACTCGATTTTTATGTTCCAGCACTTCGTTTCGTTCTAATGAAGAATCTATTTTACTATCGCCTGGTGTTTCACCGGTTTTGAAAGTTGTGTAAATCGCTTTTACCGCATATTGACTCCACGTTGCAGGCTTGGTGTCCGAAACCGGTATTATCTGCAACCACGTTTTAAAATCTTTATCTTCGAATCAATCCTTGTTGAACCATTTCGTTTTGTTCGTTTTTTATCACCTAAAGAACTCATAATCAAAAGTAATCTATGAAGAATATACCGTCTAACAAAATTTTAAAATTCGCTCTAACAACAGCCAGAAACGCACACAAACACACCGAAATCAGAAAGAGTTTTAAGACTGCACCTTACAAGGCTCACAAACTGAGTCAAAATTAAGTGACCTGAATTCTAAGTGTCAGTTTGAATTCTATTGAACTTCAGACCAAGCGGTTCTAGTTAGGATCGAAGTTCATGGTTTACCTGCATCAATTGACCCTACCTACATGTCCTCCTCCTCCTCTCCCTCTCTCTTACTCTTTGTTAATGTGTGTGGACTGTGTGTGTGCGCGCATGCCTCTTTTCATTTTAGCGTTTCATTATTTGTCACACAGCACCGCAGACAAGATGTTCTATAGGGCTACTTGAAGCAACCTCCATAGAAGGCACCCTTGGTACCTCCTTGAATGCAGTACAGTATAAATAACAATTTTCAAAAATGAGTATGAATGCTCAAAGGACCCGAAACAACATTGTCCGGTTTGTCCTCATCCAACATATAGTTGCAATATTCGTGGTCATCGTAAAACACTCCTCTTGCCCTGCAATTTCCGAGATCCACACTCCTTTTTCAGAAGATCAACCTCACCCCACTCCTCTGTGCTTTCATTGCTACAGGTGCATGGAATAAACCAAGGGGGTCGTGGTGCACAATAAAATCATGTTTGGAGGCGTCCGTTCGTTCAAAAAAATATGAAAGGACAAAAAGGAGAGAAGCAAAGAAAGTGTGTGTGAAGGAGACAGAAAGAGGGGATTTTTCCGTCTAAAATTTTAGCACCTTCCCAAATTTCCCGTTTTTTGCAGCATTTAGCAAAAATTTCCCTCTTTCTCGTAAGACCATAGAATTTCCCGTAAAACAAGAAATTTCCCGCCAACTGGTTTCACTGGTCGACTCATGTTTTTCTCTTTCGAAAGAAGTTGCAAAACACAACAAACTGGATATGATCTCACGACACAACACGACCACAATCCGGGAAGGGCATAAGCCATAGTGCTGTTACCGCCCATAAAATTCATTTGATCTTTTTTACGGCCACAATCTTTCATGAACGCTTGCTTAGTTTCGACTGAACCAGTAGTGATTTACTAATACGAATATTCGTCAATACGATCGGTGTAAAGGTAATACTTCTTTTACAGTCTCTGGCGCCAGTTTAACAAATAAGGAGGCCTATGTGACTTTTTTCTTGTGACTTTCCGATTTCAAAAAAGGCTTAGGTTCGAATAACATCATAAGCAATAAAAAACTAAATTTGATTATCAAACCTAGCATCCTTTCAAAACTCGGTACCAAAAAGGGTTGATGATACATTTCTGTCTTTGTTCGGAACGAAAAAAACCATGACACAATGGTTAATTACTGAAACTGTCATTAAGAGAACTTGTGAAGTGTGCTTCTGTAACGTAAGATTTTTGTACATAGATATCTCGATCAATGCTTTCACATTGAACTTGAATCTGGAGCACTATCACAAAAATTATTAAGTTTGAATTAATTGGAAAATGGGAATTAAAGCTGTTTGTAAGGATCATTAAAAATAACTTTAGGTATTTATTCCCTGTTCTTTGTAGAATAGCCATAATTTGAAGTAATAAATGCTAGTATAGATTTCCAAGGCAAATATTTTATTCCGAGTTAATAAAGTTTTAAACAAATTAAATAACTCTGTTTGGATTTTCGAGATACGAGACGAGACATTTCAAGAGATGTCTCGTCTCGTCTAGAATTCCAGCATTAATCAGTAGTGTAGTAGAGTTGAAGTAGTGTTGTTGTAATAGTAGAATTCTATAGTAGTAGTAATGTAGCAGACTGGTAGTAATTTAGCAGTAGGCTAATAGCAGCAGCAGGAGGAGTAGTTGAGCTGAACGAGCGACAGCTCGCTCAGCTCTTATACGTTCACTCTGTACTTTTTTGTAACTAAACTCCTTCGAGGATTCAGGACCGATAATCACCAATTTTTGTACAGTGATAGTGGTTCGGGTAGAGAAGGTTAATAAGTAAATAAATTAACGAAACTTGGTACGTTTTCCATGGTAACTTTACTCAAAGAGAACGGATTTTCAAAAGTAAGAACGCCTGGATCTATTGCATCCAAACTCGGTATTTTGATGGATTGGACAATCCTTATATTTCAGCAGCATCGTATTTTTTTCTCATTATTAACGTTTTCATGGTAACGTGACTCAATTACTAAAACTCACATTCGCGCCTCATGTGATAACTTTTAGACTAATTTCCTTAAAACTTGGTGCTTTTGTATAGGACTCAACCCTTCAGACTAGTATCACATCAGAATGTCAAACTATTTATCGCTTCCGTGGTAACGAGATTGAATTATTAAATATATATTCAACCATTACGTAGAAATCAATGATGCGATTTGAGCCAAACTTCAAGTAACGATGTAAGAAATTCCTATTAAGGCTTGAACCGCATTAGAAAGTTAAAGGATATACCGTTTCCATAGCAACGATACTCTCTCACAACACACACATTGAGGAAATACAGAGCACACTGAATATCCGCTGTTTTAATTTAGCTATCAGAATGGAATAAACGATGATCGGCTGAGGCTGATCAATCGAAATACCCAAAAAGTGTCACGTGATACACATTTCGGTTGCCTTCTGAAGTCATATCGCAATAACGATATCATATGAGATAATAAATGCACATATGCATCTGTGTGTGTAATTTCCATACAGTGCACAGTATAGTCATGGTGACAAGTGAAGTATACGCATATGCTATGACGCGGTATTAGATATGACGTACTAGATGGGCAACAACTATGTAATAGGATATACATTCATTGAAATATACTGAAATTTCTGGTATTCTAATCGAGCTATCGGAATGTACATAATAAATGATGACTGGCTTAGCATGGCAGGCAAAGCCTGCAAGTCCAATCAAACTATCGATAACATATCACGTGATACAGCTTCCCCCTGCCATCTTGCCATAGAATTAGCTTTCAATATCTGCCGTTGTACTAGATAAAAACTTTAAAGTTTCGTAAACTTTAATTTGTGTGGGCCATTTGAGTAACTTCTGACTTTGGCCCGTCACGACTAAATGAGTGCAATACTTGTTAAAATCCACAAACATTTATGCCCCAGGCGGGATTCAAACCCGCGACGTTGGAGTCACTTACCTAACGCCTCAGACCGCACGACTACCTCCGTTCGCCCGTTTTGCTAGGTGTATCGAGCTGGGAGAAAACTATGTTTAACTGAGAATGGCACAGGTAACTTGAAATCGCAATCACGAAAGCGGTAGGTTGTGACGTCATACACTTTCTATCCACGAACTTTAATATTAAGCATAATGTAAGTAATTTACATATAAATAACAAAAGAAATATAGCAGAGGCAAATAAAAATAGTTTTATTTAGAGATGACGTACATGAAAAATAACTTCTTTGTGTTTCCCATATCGAGATTAGTAAGAAAAAGGCTGTCCCGGGATGATCAAACAACCCCATTGCCTGCCATTTTCATTTTTCTAAAAAAGAGGATAAAAACGGGGAATAAACGGCGTTTGGCTCGGAATGGTACCGCGAGATTAATAGCTATTTCAGAATAGCAAAAATATGTGACGCCACTTAGTTACGGTGGTGAATTGTTTTTTAAAAATATTTTGCGTTCCAATATGAAGATGGAACAAACGATATTTTACTCAGGATTGCATCAGAAAGTAGAAACTCCAATAGGAATAGTAAACATACGCTACGTCAGAAAATAGAAGTCGCAATCTTGCGGAATGATTCAATTATAATATCTTGCATTATAGTAGTCATATGGAGATGAAATAAAATAAGTAAGTATAGCTCAGAATATTACCGGAAACATTATAGGCATATATTAGTAAGGATACCATGTGACATTACATATTTTCCGTCCGTCATCTGGAAAAACATTAACATTTTGGCCTGAATATTTCGGAATCTAAAGGTCATATCAACATGGAATAAACGAAATCTTACTTATAATTGTATCCGAAAGAAGAAATTAAAACCAGAGTGGGGGGGAAAATGACGTAGCAAAGTACAAGCCGCCATCTTGGGAAATTATTAAATTTCAATATTTTACATTCTATGGTAATAAGAGTGTCGAGTAAACGATTTGTAGTTCAGATAGGCAAACCTCACGTGCTTAAGGAAAATTAAGGCATCATGGGGGGAAAGTCCCCTGTTCTGTGCCCCAAAAATGTATTTCAATACCAGTAATTTCTTAGGCTTGCAGTTTTTCTTGTCCCAACGTACTCCTAGCCTATTTACTTTGCGACGACATTCTTACTTCCGGAAAAAATAATATGTTTCGCACTATAAACGTCACCTCAGCTCAATTTTGTAGACATCGTCAAAGATGAATGCGTCCGTGAAAGTAGTATTAGTGGTAGAAGTAGTAGTCCGAATTGTAATGGTAGTAGAAAAATGTATTATCTTAACTTGGTTTGTACTCCCCCCCACACAACGCCGGTCACTTCAGTAACGTGAATCGACTATTGAGACCGCTATATTACATGAGTATTAGGAAATTATCCAAATGAGACTCTTGTTAACACTTATGGTATTCAGAAGGCGATATAGAAATTAATTTATAAATAAGATACTTTAAATTTTGTTAGCGGACCCAAGTAAATTTCGATCGTTTAAAAATTTCTATAAGTCCATCTATCGGTCTGTAACTCAGTGCACTAACCAAAACAGTTAGACAGAAAGTCCGTCTATCGGTCTGTAACTCAGTGCACTAACCAAAACAGTTAGAGAGAAACTGGTTTCAGATCTTAGAATACGTAACCTCGATTTATCCGACCGTTTTGAATCAGGTAACTGTAATGCTGGCAGTTCTTTTTCATCTTTTTACCTTTCTCCATTTAAAAAATCCATGGTCATTTTATTATGCACACTGGCCTACCCCGCCTTAATATTTTGGAAAGTTCTTTCTCCCTCGCGTTTTGAACCTAAAAAATCAAGATTGTTGAAGATTAGGAAATTTTGCTCAGGTGCGCATTCCATTTAATTAACTCGCGTTTATAACCCGAACAGGGAATGACGCTAAACCTGTGATGTGTTTGAGGGATGGCGCCCCTTGACAAGCATTCCTCGTGTGAGGGCAATGGAAGGGAAAATACGCTTATGCCAGCTACAATAACAGTATTCACCTGGTGAAACTGAGGAGACACTAGAAAATGTTAGTCGGTATATGGACTTGAGAACTCGAACTTATTTGCTTCCCCATTACCGATCTGAAGTTCGGGGCTGTAATCACGATAAAAAGGAAAAGCAATATGAAGAGAACATATTCGTAGCAAATTGTTTTGCGAAATGTAACGTTTCTTGTTATCTAATTCTTGAGACTGCCTCTTAACTGAATAAGTGGTTGGTATCTGCCCTTGTCGTTTTCATATTTATGGCATGCTAGCAACAAATGACCCAGGAAAAAACATTTATTGCCGTTCTTGCTTTTAACGTCAATCGATACCACTAATGCAAGTATTTATTTAGAACATGGTAGCCAACCCTGAAATTCTTTGTCTTAAAAAGTAAATCTAAATGTTTTGTTACCTGACTAATCATATACTACGCTTGCATTGTTTTATTTCTATGATTTACTCCACAGTGCAGTGACTGAAAGCATGTTTAATAAAAAAAAAAGTAACATGCGAATTTCTGAATATACCGTCAACAGTAGAAATTTTGAAACTGCAGCCAGATATACACGCCTACGAATACTACGTTTCCACTTAATCACCAAATTTGTTCAAAACCAATGCATCCATTCCGTCGGAAATTGATATGGTGTGACGACCTTCCAGCTAGTCGATGACGGCATGTTGCATGTTCTAGACAGTATGAGATCGTTTATGTATTTTCATGGGCCCAAATAGATTATAGTTACGTGGAACCAGATCCAGGATGTTGCAAAACGTCCCAGTGGAAATTGGCGATGTGGGATCGGATGAAATAAACAGTGTGCAGTCTCGCCTTGTCTTTTTCGGCGGACAGCCAATCGCAGTTTGGTAAATAGTCAGACAATACCGTTCAACTGTCACAGTGGTGCCATGGAGAATGAATTGAACATGCAATGTGTATTTAAAATGCATTTCAACGCTAAGTATAGTATGAAAATCGTCAGGTCTCCAGTGGTAATATGGCTTTTACAAGGATCTAAACTCCACCACCGAAATATTTTCCAGTAGTATATTGCAGATATTTTTTTAATTAAGAAGTGCAACAGCTCGTTTCTATTTAGCCAGTGTTCTTAGAAACCCAACATATCATATTTTGCAGATTCTTTGTAGTTTATAATGACAATACTGTATTACTTACAGACGGAATATTTTGATGAATTAGGGTTAGATCGTACCGTAGTGTATTAAAGAAGATTTTAGTTGGTTTGTATCAACTGTCTGAATCAAGTTTATATTGTTGCTTAATTCGGGTCAAATCACAAGCATCCCTCTCCTCGTCAGGAAAATACCATAATAATATGGCAGAAGTTGTATAGTTGTAAATAACATGAAAGTCTTCCTAAATCTCTGGGTACAATATGGAAAGGTGTTCTAATGAATATGGAAGATAAACTATCTTGTCCCACAAAAATTGAGAATATAGTGAAACTATAAGATCTTACAGTTCATACAAATTTCAAATCGGTACTGTTAAAAAAGGCATCCTTGTAAAACCACTTAAACTTGTTACTGTTGGTCTTACTTTGGCTCATTAGTTCAAGCCTTGTTGTTTTGCCATTTACAGTCTATAATTGTCAAAGTAAACTACATCTTTATTTATTTACTCTGTCTAGAAAAGAGTTTTGTACGCCACAAAAATTTAGCATAATAAGCAGAGCAATAGAAAACCATTAGATCAAAACAATAAACAATTGCTTATTAACAATAAACAGTGTACAAGCAACTTGTATTAACAATAAACAAGTGTCAATACAAACTACCAAGAAATATGTTATTATGCTATCGCATGGCAAAATAAAATTTTCGTTTTAGTCATGTGAGGAGAGGCTACAAATATGCCACGACCATTGTCCAGAAAAGAAAGAAAGCAGCAGTAAAATTACTCAATTTATGCATGCGCTGAATTGTCACCGAAACAGATAGTTTACATCGATTCTGGCTTCAGGGGGTTGAACAGACATCCGTCTGACCATTTTGAGTGGAGAATTAAGATGTGTCCCCCAATGGATGAGTGATAAAGCTCCATACCTTATAATCAACAGATCTCAGTTTTGATTCCCGGTGGGGACACAAGTGGTTCTAAGAACATTTTGCATTGCACTATAAGTTCCGTTCTTAGGACGTTATTTCATCCGATGGGAGGCAATTGCAAAACACCATGTAGAAAGTTCATGACAAAGGCAACACACCATGTGTAAATATGCTTTTATGTTTCAAATTGTTAAGGAAATTTGTATTTATGATATTTCTGAGCGTTTTCCAACTTTAATTAGAATTACATTTTGTTTAATATTTTATGTTACACCTTGCCAATCACACCATAATGGATGTAAATTATTTTCTTCGTTTACAATATTTCCTTAATGCATTTACTTACAAGAATAAAATTGTATTAAAATTTACTTAAACGACGTTTCTCATTTGATAATGATGTTCTGAACATGGCCACATTATTCTGAAATGTTTATACTTTATTATACCAAACTGAATAACTGCATCTCCTATCTTCTGCATCGTTTCTTCTTATTTCTTGATTGATACTTACAAGTTAGAAAATAAAATGTTTGGTCAACATAACCAAATTGCATCAATAAAAAAGAAATAGTATTTAATTACAAAAAAAAAAAGGTGTTTGCAAATCGCCTTCGTTTTTATACAAAGGGAAACTGAAGTCTTGCCAGATACTTTCAAGTTTCTTGAAGTAGATTGATTATTTAGTCACTCATGTGTAACTTTAACGAAAAAAAATTTACCTGTTGGTATAAATTTTAAAGTTAGAACCATTTTAAATAGCAAAGTTTGAGTCTTCATTAGCATGCAGTAGAAACAACTACGCGTATAATGCCTAAGGGTTAACATATCAATAAGAGTGTGATGCCTAATTGTGTAAACAAAATGTTTGATTGATACCATGTAGAAACCAAGAATGATAGCTTGGTTATTCAGACCAAATCATTTTTTTTTATATCCTGTGCAAGAAAAGAGATTCCTAGTATGAAAAATAGTCTGAATAGTCTTAGCTCCATAGACTATTTTAGGAAGGAAAGTTTTAACGTAAGTTTCAATTCTGTAGCACTGGCTTAGAAACACGGTATAATATCTTCCTATGTTTTCCTTTCCTGGAGATCAGATTTAATATAATCCTCCATCCTATCTCAACGTAGACTCGGTATCATCCCAACATCAAATCCACTTAACTTGTGCATCCAATACCCACGAGAAACTCTGTGAGAGCTTATAGAAGTGGATTTTGTCGATTAGGGTATTCACTTAATCGAATCATAACGTTCCGTATTGATGAGGAATAATGCATATGTATTGACTACATCCTCTTTCACTCCAAAAGTCTGTTTCTTTTAAAGGCGCTATGTACGAGAATGTTACTTTTAACGGTTAGTGTCTTACACATAACGGGCCGAATAATATTGGTCTTCCTTTAATTTAACAGTCCATCGTGAGCCTCTCTCCATCCGCCCGTAACAGGTGAACGCCTTCACAAAACAACATACAAGGAAACTGTCTCCGGTGGGACACGAAAATCAACATGAAACGCATTCATTGATGATATGTTCACATGAAGACTCCTGTAGTAGACCTACTATGTTTCGGAGTTTCGCGAAACACGAGTTACATAATTTCATAGTTTTCAAAATTTTGTTCTGAACGCCTGAAGGGTAGGCAACACTTCATACATATATGTTGAAGTTATGCATTTCCCATTCACTTCTATATAAAAGGTTGCGCTGAAGATAATTTAAATGTTAAATTAAAGTTATTGATGAAGTTGACTTGATAATTAATTACTCTGATCCCTGTCAAATGGGAATATTATATAAATACAGGGTGACCCAAAGAAAATTTTCACAGCGGAACCGGACTCAACCTTGATCCTATTGCTATGAATGAATGGAAGAAGGTACATTTAAAAGAAGGTGACAAGTTATTGTTTTTTAGTTGATGTGTTGACGATTGCTTGGGGATATGGAAGGGCACACAAAGGCAGTTGGAGAAATTTGTACAAGGAATTGCAGATAAAAAGAAAGGCATAGAACTGGAGCTAGAAGTAGAAAAGGATGATACCATAGTATTTTTAGATATGAGGACAAGGAAGAAGGAAGGAAAGATATACACAGAATAGTACCAAAAAAGTTGTGCGTCCAGGAACTATTGCCATGCTAGGAGTGATGTGGATTACTCGACAAAAACAAAAACTTCATAATCAACATGGAAGAAAGAATTAGGCAGGTCAACAGTGAAAAAGGAAAAGCAGAGGAAGGCATAGGAGTTTTTCATGAGCAGTTAAGGAGAAATGGATATGATAAGAGGATGTTGAAGTACAGAAGGAAAGGAGAGACCAAGAGACAAGAAAGAGAAGAAAGAGAGGAACAAAAGGAAAATGTAGAAGAAGAGAAGAAACTGTGGTGGGGGATAGAGAGTATAGGAGAGGAAACAGAAGTGATAAAAAGAACTCTGAAGAAGATGGGTAGTAATTCAACGTACAGAAAAGGAAGCAAGAGGCTACTGCAGATGATAAGAGAGGAGAAAAGCGAAGACAGAAGAAGAAGAGAAGGGAAGAATGGAGAAAAAGGAGTGAATTATAGAATCCAGTGCAGTGATTGTGAAATGTGCTATGTGGGGGAAACGGGAAAGATGTTAAGAAAGCGATAAAACAACATAAATATGATGTTAGGTTGGAGAGGAACAGAAATGCTACTTACAAACATAAGAGACATGGGACATTTAGTGGATTGGAGTGAAGTTAAACTGTTGGGACAGGAAGATAGAAGGACTGTCAAAAAATGGAAAGAAGCAAGATTTATAGAAGAGGAAGGTGAAAAAGCGATGAACTGGAACTCGGGACTCAAAATTGATGAACAGTGGGATAAGTTATTGAGTCTTAAAATGTAAATTATATTTTTCCTGTAAGACGGAGATTTTTATTTATATATTTATTATATTTGGTTTAGTGTTCTTTCTATTTTTATTTATTTAGTATGTTTAGTTTAGTGCTCCTTTAATTTTATTTATTTATTTATTTATTATTTTTCTATCTTTCTTTTTACTTAATTTTGTTATATCATTTTTTAAATAATTTCTACATGACAAGGCTTATTTTGGGATTGTATGCTTATGATGTAGTAGGAACAGTGGGTGAGAGGAAATCAGTGATTGTTGGTAATTAAAAATTCACTTTGTGTAATCGGTACGGGATTGGTTGGTGGGGGTCCAATCGGTAACCAGATGGCTGTCTCTCTAGAAATTGTGTTGTTTATGTGATTTAGTGTGTCTGATGAAAGTGTGACTATGGAAGGAGATGAAAGGATGGAAAGTAAAACTCTAAGCGCAGTGGAGCAAATTATAATCGAGGTCGAACAACCTTGGAAGGAATTGGTGGTGGTGAGGAATAAATGATGAAACTTAAAATGTATGTAAAATATTATATGTCTAGCTTTTATAATAATTCATTTTATGTTGTGTTAATTTCAGTGGCTGCTCGTGACACAAATAATAGATGAAATACTACCAGAATCCATCAACACGTTCTTACTACCTTTTTCCTTAACATTTATCCTGAGATTTTGGGGCTTAGACAGGATACCGAAAATGCCACTATCCGCTCTTAGATGATGTTCAATGACTTTCTGGCCCAATTAATACTCATTAATGCCTATTTAGTTAATGCATATCAAGATAATAAGTGAAGTTGAACTTCACTAACTTCACCTGATGAGCCGCCACTGGTCAATTTGTATCCGTTCGTATATTTGAGCTATTTAGAAAAGTTAGTATGCATGTCTATAGACGGAAAATGTAAAACTTTGACGATTTATGTAGTGAAATTGGTAGGATGAAAGTAGATAAAGATGCGTACAACCAGTATTAGCATTTTAAGAGAAAAATTAATTATAAGTTTTCTTCCTCTTCTAAAATAGTATTTTGTAATATAGAATATGTGACGAACAAACAACAGTGATCCATTATTTCAAAAGTATAGCGTCCATTCTCTAGTAAAATAATGTAAACGAATGCAACGCATGTATTAATACCTAATACTCTTATGCACATTAAAAATATGACATTTTTTATTCCGATTTTCTTTAAATGCATTTTACCTACCAGTTCCCTGGTTTAAAGGAAGTTATTGTTGTGATTCTATACTAACAATCGTGATCCTCTAATAACATCTCAACCACAGGATGACAACACGGACAACTGGAGTGAAGAGGTAGGGGAACACCCTCAGTATTTATTTATTGTGTTCAAGAATGTTTATGGCAAGTTTGGAGTGGAAATGTTTAACGGTATGGAAGCAACTTAAAAAAAAAATGAATATATTACTTTTTAAAATTATTGGCAACAATGAAAACTGCGGGCACTGATCAAGGCGGTTCCTACGCCTCTGAACTACTCTAGCCAAAACTTTTCCAGGGACACCTGTCATGTCTCTATATCGACGTGAGCCTTAGGTGCCTAAAGGCCATAAATACAATTAAATAAAACGTCTCTACACCACTATCAGTTATTTTTGGACATGGGTTGACAACACTGACAATGGGATGCTTAGGGACGGGGACACCTGTAGTATGTTTTTTTTATTGTGTTGATTATGTTTATGCCAAGTTTGTTGCTGTTACGTCTAACGTAACGAAATAAATTTGAAAAATTGAATTTTATAGAAGTGGGTTGGCAACACTGACAACTGAGGGTGCTTGGGAATAGTGACAAACACGGAATTTTTTTTACTGTGTTGCACAATAGTCATGCCAATTTTCGCGCACATAGATCTAGCGGAATGGAAGCAATTTTAACAACTTATATTTTTAACAAATGGGTTGGAAACACTGCACAAATCAAGACAGTTTCGCTGCCTCTGAGCTAGTCTAAGCAAGACTTTTCCAACAACACATCAATCACCTCTCTTTACCTTGTGGTTCCTGAGATTTATTTTCTGCACACGGACGGACGGACGAACAGACAAAGTGATTATAAGGTTCGTATCGTTTTGTAATAGTTAACACTGCCACTCAAATAATAGAGTTGGCATAATCAGACCACTGTTTGTTTCCAATGATATAGCAATATGCGTTCGGATGGGGGAATATGAAATCGCCTCCCACAGCCGAAAACAAAAAGGTCGGATCCGGTCAGGATACGACAGGTGAGAAAATATTTTCAAAGGAAGAGTCAAGGAGGCCAACGATGTTTGATAGCACAGGGAGATCGATCTGCTTCTCCATGGCCCTGATTGACTCCAATATTGGTTGGGAGCCCTCTTAAAGGAAAGCTATTCCTTCTGTTTTTGCGCGTTTAGAACCTTAATTGCAACTCTAATAAACAAAAAGTAGAATCTTTTTTCCGAAATTACTTGCTTTTATTTTCCTTTCAAAAAACTGTCATTTACCTATATCCTTCAAACACCAACTGAATGTCAAATGTCTTCGCAGAAAGTTCAACAGAAACCGTTAAATAAATGAAGATGCACCCCCTTATTTGAAAACTCTGGACAATCCACAACTTACAAGTCATTTGACAAAACATATATTCCTAGTTGCTTTTACTTGCAATAGAGTTAAAACAAGTGGTTTTGTGAAAAAAAAAAACCACTTCTAACCACAAAATGGTACACCAAGAAAAATGCTTTAATGTGCATGGCTTTTACAAACTTCGTGAAAGAGATATCTTAAAGAAGAACCAAGACTTCTTCTAGAAATGACATTCAAGATGTACGAGGAAGTTTTCCATCCTCTTCAACCGCTGTCACACTGTTTTACGAAACAATGCTGCCTCAACTTCTTAGAAGGAAAAGTTCATAAACTTCCTAATGCGAATTTCATTGCTTTGAAAACGTTGGAGACGTTCGCTCGTCTCGGCTAGCGTCATCCTAACAGATAGAAACTCCACATATTTTCTTCCCTCTGATAGCACTGAAAGCGGGAGCTGAGGCTTCAACGTTTTCTCTTCGAAGTTTTCTAACATTAAATTTTTTATCAAAGTAAAAAAAAAAGTATCAGTTATGTCTTAAACATTCCTCGTGAGAACAAATTGATCCTTTTCATATGGAATATTAACCGGGTAAAGAGACAAGGTATTTGGCTCCGTCTAAAAATTAAGATAGAAGCTACTTAGACCCCCGGTCGTCAGCGGTAACCAATGAGGGATGTCTTGTTCCAACAACAACTGAGTAGTCCAACGTTGATGGGTCAAGGTAAGTGAAATGGCATTGAAACATTTCACGACCTACCCATCAGGAAACGCTCTTCCCTGTGTAGCATAATTAGAATGAAATTGTTACTGCGTTTCGATCAGCGACGCTATGAACTGAGATTAATACAAGAATTAATAAGGATATTTTATTCGACGATTTGAATTTGAATTTTTATTTATGGCCTTTAGGCATCTAAGGCTCAGGCCAATTTTATTCGACAAGTTTTCACCTTGAGACGTAAGATGTTTTCATTTTTTTCAGCATAACATACGAGTGTATTGTTAGTGGAAAGAAAAATCCTTGACAAGCAAGTGGTGTTTGTGCTTTTGTTTTATCTATATTTTGTAATGAACTAAAAATGATCGTGGATTATAAACAACTGTGGAAAACAAGAACAAACTTTGCTCAAATATACCCAGCAAGCCAGGAGACGTCGGCCCGAAGTCGGCATTTGGTCGGCGAACATGGGTCGACGTCAAATTTTGAAAAATCTCGACGATAAGCCGACGTAGGCGGGTGGGTTTTCGGCAGGGTTATGCATCTATGCCGACCCCGACGGCGGCCCGGAAGATGGCCCGACGACCACACGCCACTTGTGGATCGCACCGATCATTCCCCGACTACTAGTTGGTCGGGCCGCTGTCGGGGTCGACATTTGGTTTTCTGGGTAGCTTGTCAAGGAGAAATAAAACATGATCTCAGGATCTCAAATAGGTATCTCAAATATGCGGCTCATTCCTTCATTTCCTGCTTACTCACCGCTCATTCGTCTCTCATTTATCAACCACATACTACCGCCTGTCAGTCTCTGACACCGTCTCCGACGCTGCGTACCAGCTTCTATACTCTTATCTGGGCACAAAATGCAGTAACCTGTTCTATTGGAACTCTCACGATGGTTTCAGTCGCGTAAGTTAACTTGGTAAATTTGCCTATTAGTTTACTCTTTCAAAGTAATATTTCGTCATCCCGTCCGAAATCCGAAAACTGCAACTGTCATATCATTGACAATGTTTTTTTTTTTTTCTGCTGCTAGAGAGCAAAAATATCTCAATTGGTAAATGTGTTGCCAAAATGACTGTGTTTGGTTCTAAAGTAGGTCCTTTTTTATTCGAAAGATCTAATTTGTTCTGTGAGGACTAGAGGAATATTCATTTCTATAAAAAAGACCAAAGGAAATATAAAAGTATCAAGTATATATGCCCTTAATTTTTCGTTTTGGATTTTGCGTACCCTCTACTTTCAATAGGCAATTGCCACCACTATGTGCAAGCGTACCATTACTTTTCTAGCCCACTTTTCCAAGCGTTTCCTTACCTTATTTAACCCACTTCGAGAACTGATCACAATGCAGAAAAATAGAGCAATATTTACAAGATAAAATCATCTAATAATTCACAGATGTCAGTGTGTGATGAAGTGATGTCAGGTAGTGACGCTGTGGTTTTCCTCCTATACCTTATTATATTTATATATTCTAGATTTTAAGAAATAAAAATAAAACTTAACAGATTAATCTTTGATTTGATTAGAAAATTTTGTTGCGCCTATACTTTCAGAGAGTTTGAGGGGGAATGTATGGAAATGTATGTCAGAGTGTAAATCCGGGTTGCAAAAAACGTCAGTGCTTAACGGCAAATTTAACATTAATTAATATACAGTATTTTTACTGTTTGCGTGTTCTTTCCCTTAGAGTGTGATCTACAAAGTCTCTTCTATCAAACGGTGTGTTCACGTCGCTTCTTTCAATTTATCAGAGACGTGTTATAAGGCATGTCAGAGATTATAATAACTGTCGAAATTCTGTATGTCAGTGCGTAATGCGTTGAATCATTCTGTTCCAAAATTTTGACTCTAAAACAGGTAGTTTCTTTCCAATGAGTTAGCAATAGTTAAGGGAAGTAGAATTTTGCGACTCTCGAATTCGCGAAAAATGTTAATACTAAAAAAATTGCATGGAGTAGATAGATAGTTGTTAACATTTTGTGAAAATGTAGTTTTTAAATCAGGAAATATGGACATTTTGCTTCCATTCACGAATTCTGAACACCACTGAAGAAATTCTACCATTTTTATTCATTCATTTACGAAAATAATGCCTAAAAATCGGAAAAAATATAATTCGTCTTCAAAATTCTATCATCGGATTCGTGTAGCGCACGTAATGTTAGAATGTAGTACACTTTATTAGTCATTGATGACAACAAATTTGCAAACATAGTTTGCCATCTGAAAGGAAAATACGAACTACATGATCACAAGGTCATGTGTTTGGCGGTACACTCAAAAAAATTATTGGCGTTGATTGCCACCCCAAAAGGTGTAATAGAACACCTCTACCTCTACACCAATTCCAGTGCTGGGTAACACCAATTCTAGTGTTGGTTAACACCATCCGGGGTGTCGAACACCGTTTCTGGTGTTGACAAACACCTCTACCGATATTCAGAAACACCGTTAGGAGTGTTAATAAACACCATTGAAGGTGTTCCCTAACACTTCTAGCGGTGCACTTTAACACTCCTAACGGTGTTTCTGAACACCAGTAGAGGTGCTTGTTAACACCAGAAACGGTGTTGGACACCCCGGATTGTGTTAACCAACACTAAAATTGGTCTTAACCAGCACTGAAATTGGTGTAGAGGTAGAGGTGTTCTATTACACCTTTCGGGGTGGCAATAAACACCAATATTTTTTTTTTAGTGTATTCACGGTGAAAGACTTTGTGAAAACGTCGAACATGTGAAATATGGCACCGAAAATCTCGCTATTGGAAAGAGAAAAGCAAAGTTTCCAACAAAGACTGTGAAAGATGTTTTTCAAAGTAATCCTGCGTGCTGATCAAACAAATCTAACCATGACAAATTTAGAGCAGTTTTCATCATATGCCTATGAAAATTCATCTGAATGATTAAGAAATAAGTACATTTCTTAATAGTTGTAGATGTGTTTATTAAAATTTTCAAAGTTGTTTCTGCAAGTGTTAAAGAAGTATATGAAAAACTTGAATAAATAAATATATTATTAACAGTATTAACAAGTGGTTGTTATTTTGAAAAGAAATGCATTTTATCTAGTTATATTAGCTGCATGCATTAGTGCAAGGTTTATGACTAAAGTCTTAAAACGTCATTAGGAACAATTTAGTTTTAGCTACCCACGAAATTTTACCTTCTACTCACTATATTTTAACATTTTCACTCACGAAATTTAAACACTTTTATTCACGAAATTCTACTATCCCTCCATTTGTCCCCCAACCCTCCAGATCTGAGTAACTACAAATCAGACAGAGATTAGCCATACACCGTTGGATTCTTTATGGTATGAACGGGTGGAGAAAACTATGACTGAGGTATAAAACTGGAAGATCCTTTTCATTCGCTTAGCAGTCTCCATCATCGCCTCCCCATTAGATCTCACTGACAACAAAGTCTGACAAAGATGTGTAATACTCCGTTGGATTCCTCATGGTCTGAAAGGGTAGTGAAAACTACGACTTTGACTCTTTCTTTTGGATACTTCTTAAACTGTAATAGGACCATTACTGAGCTTGTTTTTTTTACACTGCTGTGGTAGAAACAAGGAGGAAAAACTATGCTCTTTATACATTACTACTTCTGTGGAGTATAACTTCAATTCTTTTTTCTTTCTTATTTATGATTAAATCGATCCCTTATATTCCAAACAAATAAGTCTGCAAAAACCAAGAAGAAACGTAACATAATGTAAATTCTTTATATATATATATACTAAATTTCGTAACTTTTGCACTCCTACATAAGAATCATCAATTACATGACAATTTGAAAATTGACATCTGTCTTCCCAAAAGTATTACATACTTTGCATGATGTTTCTTTTTCCTTTGCGGATTTCACGTATCGAAATTTTCCTTTCACTTTGTAAAATTGTTTGTGAATGAAAATATATCCTCAATCACAAAGTGTAAAGTGCAAAGCTGAATTGTGGAACTGGATTCTGACCTGAATCTCGTGTTACTCCTATTTACTACGATCGTATATCATACATCTTTTTTTTTTTTTTTTTTTTTTTTTTTTTTTTTTTTTTTACAAAACTACAATATTAACATGGTAACGCTTCTTCCCTTTTGTTCCCGAGATTTTCAGAATAATGGCAACTATCTCCTCTGTCTTCCTGGAAGAAGACAGTAATAATTTGAGTGTAAGCTGACCCTCAACTCAAATGTCGTATAATTTTGCGACGAGGTTTGCTCAAATCAAACTTTATACGTCATAGCACATTTTGGCACAAACTATTTCTTATCAAAGGTTCGTTCCACTCCAAGGGCAACTTCACGTAGGAGATGGTGAGGTACCACTAATTTAAAAGATCCTAAATTTGCCAACCGAGCCGCTGTAGCTCACAAGTAAAGGTTCTATCCCAACAATCGGGGGGCCGGGAACTGCGCATATATTTAGAAAGAGGAGGGTCACGAAGGAATACGGGCAAAATCTTCCGTTCCGACAGCAAAAGGTAAATCCAATATGGCCACCCAAAGGTCATTCCAATCAACGTTTGCAAGCAACGTCGCACCCACTTCCTGTTGACAGATTCACTTAATATTTTGCAGACTGATGTATTTCCAAATACAACACATTTGTTGGATCGAAGTGGCTCGGAAATCGCCATATTGAATCCCAATATGGCCACCCAAAATGACATTTTCTAAACGATTCGTGCTAGAAAAACGAATTTTGGTATGAAAGTACAGTATGACCTACAACTTATTTTTATATATTTTAAATGAGTATATGACCTACAACTTATTTTTATATATTTTAAATGAGTATTTGTCGGCCATGTTGGCTTCACGGTGGGGACATTGTGAATAGTTTGTAATGTTTTCATAACCTGCTAGTGATACTGTACTTTTATACCAAAATTCGTTTTTCTAGCACGAGTCGTTTAGAAAATGACATTTTGGGTGGCCATATTCTATTCAAAATGGCGACTTCCGAGCCATTCGATCCAACAAATGTGTTGTATTTGGAAATACATCAGTCTACGAAATATGTCTGTCACCGGGAAGTGAGTGCGACGTTGCTTGCAAAAGTTGATTGGAAAACCTTTGGGCGCCATATTGAATTTACCCTTTGCTGTCGGAACGGCAGATTTTGTCCGTATTCCTTCGTGACCATCCTCTATCTAAATACATGCGGAGTTCCCGGATCCCCGATTATTGGGAGAGAACCTTTAGTTGTCAGTGATAGAGCGTTGGCGTACCATTCGGGAGGTCGTGGGTTCGATCTCAGCTGCCGACCATCCTGACAGATTTTTCCAGGATTTCCCTCAGTCACACGAAGCAAATGACGGGATGGCACCTTCAACATAGGCCTTGGCCGACATCATCCCAAATCCTTTCCCGGCCTGATCGTTAGATGCCTAAAAAAGGCCATAAACAGAATTCAACAACCTAAATTTGGAAACTTCTAGTATTTACCAATACCGATTATGTCATATACAATGAAATATAAATGTCGATTAACAACTGTTTTACTTACGCACATACCGCTTATCATATTTTTCAGTCTTATTAATATTGAAATCATGTATTGGAAAGAGAATGTAGTCTATCTTCTTTAACTACAGGGTTTTTACACCCACATTGCTTAGTTCAAAATAGAACTCCGACAGTGAACTCTAGGTTAGTCCCACCCGATTTCTATTTTTCTTTTCTTCTTGTACCCGCTTCGATTAGATTAGGTTTTGCTCTCTCAATAGATGATAGAAAAAGTCACGAGAGCGAGATGAAGATAGGATGAATTGAAACTTCCGATTCGTTGAGATTTTTCCGAGCTTCTTTCACGTCGCTCCCAGAAATCCTACATAACAAGAAAAAACTCTCCTCTTGTGTTTCGCCTTCTGAGTGTGACGTCTCCGCTGACAAGTTGAAAACTGTCACATCCCATCATGCACACACAGACAGGCACAATGTTCATGATACCGCTTATTGCACTTCGTGCATAGGAGAAAGCAGTGGTAGAGTTGAATTTTAAACGCCTTTTTCCCTTATTTTACAACGGATTAGCTCCCTACCACGAACAAATTTTCATACACGAAACCTGAGAGCAACACTTGGCTGCTGGGTTTAAGAGACATCGTAGAAAACATATCCGTTTAACCAAAATGAAGATAAGTAAGTAATACTGAATGTGTTTAATTGATGTTGCTACACAAAATTACTGGATGCTTCAAATAGTGCGGGAACTAGATATGTAGATGATATTTAATGTAAACTGCAAAAGTTATTGATATTGTAGATAGAACTGTATTTCACTTGATCATAGATTTTTTTACAGACTACTTAACAGCAAATAACAGCAAAATTTCACTGAATATGGAGGAAATAAGAACATTTCTAAGTTTATATAGAACTAGCTGCTTTTCCGCCCATTGATGTAGGGTCCAGAGATATTCCTCCCCCTCACCCCCCCCCCTACGGGGTGTCGAATCGAAAAACTAAACTAACCATTACTAATGAATTGATAGTCATGCCAAATTGGCCCACTTGGAAGTAGTCAACCAGGCAAATTACATTGTGATGTGGGTTGTTCAGCCTGTAACGATATATCTGATAATCATGATATATTAACTGACTGCACCATTTTAACATGTCTACGGTAGATACGGGTGTGTTACCCCCACAGCATTTGTTTTTCAAGAATGTGAACGATATGTGTACCAAGTTTGGTTAAAATTGCGCCAGGCAATCTAGAGTTATGCTGGAAAATTCATACATACACACATATACATCCATTTATATATATATATCCATATCCATTTATATCATCATCATCATATTCAGCCGTTTTTTATCCACTGCTGGATGAAGGCCTCCACCTTTTCTTTCCACATATCTCGGTCTGCTGATATCCTCATCCATGTAGCTCCTGAAAAACGTTTGATTTCATCTACCCATCTTACATTTGGACGTCGTCTCGGTCGTTTCTTTTCTCTAGGAATCCACTGTAGTACATTTGTCGTCCACCATCCATCTGTTCGTCTAGCTATGTGACCGGCCCATCTCCATTTCATCTTCTTCGCAGTCTTGATTACATCCTCTACCTTTGTTTGTGCGCGAATCCACTCATTTCTTTTCTGGTCCCTCCTGGTTATTCCTAGCATGCACCTCTCCATTGCTCTTTGTGTGACTCTCAACCTTTGAGTCGTTTGCGCATTCAATGTCCAAGTTTCGAACCCGTACATCATTACAGGTAAGACACATTGATTATAAACTGTACGCTTCAGACACATTGGAAATTTGCTTTTGAAAATAAAGTGTAGTCTTCCAAAAGAACTCCACGCCATTTTACATCTTCTATTTATTTCATCAGTCAACTTTGCATTCGATGTTTTAAGCTGGCCTAGGTAAACATACTCATCAACTATGCCTATTGTCTCTCCGTTAATCTTCACTTCCTTCTTTGCAGCATGTTGGTTGTACATTACTTTTGTTTTACTTTTTCGAACTCTCGTTACTTAGTTCTTCCATTCTGGTTTGTAGTTCTTCTGCACTTGAAGGAAACAGGACTATATCATCAGCGAACCGTAGGTGATGAAGATATTCGCCATTAATTTTAATTCCAACTTCATCCCAGTTTAAATTCTGGAACACTCTCCAGGACCGCACAAAACAGTTTCGGAGAAATTGAATCTCCTTGCCTTACCCCTTTTCCAACTTAAATTTTTTCACTGTCTTGATGCAGTCTAATGACAGAAGTGGCAGTCGAGTAAATGTTTCGCAGTAACTTGATGTATGCACTTTCGATACCTTGATGTTCAAGTGATTTAAGTACTGCTGACAAGGAGACCGAATCGAAAGCTTTTTCAAAATCTATGAATCCCAAACATAGTGGAAGTTCATATTCATTAGTCCTTTGCATAACTTCATTCAATGTTTGTATGTGGTCCATTGTGTTAAATCCACGACGAAATCCGGCTTGTTCCCTTCCCTGGTTAAAATCTCAGTCTCGTTCAATACGATTCAAAATAACTTTGTTGAACATTTTGTATAGGACTGACAGTAAATTAATTGGTCTGTAGTTTTCGACGTGTTCTTTGTCCCATTTCTTGTACAACAAAATGATAACGGCATTGTTCCAACTTGAGGGTATTTCTCTCTTCCTCAGGCACATCGAGAATAATTTAGCAAGTTCCTCTTTCATTTTTTCACCTCCCCATTTAAACATATCTGCTGTGAGTCCATCTTCTCCTGGTGATTTTCCGTTCTTCATCCCTCGAAGTACTTTATCCACTTCTTCTTTCATTACGTCTGGGACTTGTACATCATTTTCTTCTAAGTGTTCATTTCCTAGCTGTTCCTCGTAGTAGTACAATTCTGTGTAGAAATTTTCAAATATGTTTATAATTTCATCCTTATTTCGTGTTACGGTCCCGTCTGTTATATATATATAAATCATAGCCATATTCAATCTACTAGTGGATGAGGATGAGGCCTCTCCCCGAAGGGAGGAGTTGGTCTACTGCTCCCACGCTGACCAGACGGGTTGGGATATATATATATCATCCACTAGTGGATTGAATATGGCTGTGATTTATATATATATATATATATATATATATATATATATATATATATAGAGAGAGAGAGAGAGAGAGAGAGAGAGAGAGAGAGAGAGATTTCTCGCCCGTTGGTGCGGGCTCCAGAGGTTTATTGCATCCTCCCCCCCCCCCTGTGGGGTGTCGAATCGAAAACTAACAAGGAGAACTAGGGAAGTGACACTACCCAACTCCCACATATCATACATCAATTGAAACTTTCACTGAGTATAATGCCAAAAGTAGACTGCCCAAACATATCTAGTACGAGTTAAGGCCACCAGAGGGCCTAGAGATTTTTGCACTGTATCTCGTGTTCTGCTACCTACGATCCCCATTCTTGATTCTATGTATTTCTCGCAGTCTAGTGAATCACATGTATTAAAAATAAGTTAAATTCAACTTTTGCCCCGTCCATCCCTGGTACAAGTTCAATGTTAGATAAAAAAAAAAAGAAACATAGTCTCAAAATTGTCTGTATGGGCGTAAATCAGGAGAAAGTATTGAGAATGAAGAACGTGTAGTAACATACATACTCTTTGAACTATATTTGATTTAAAACCAGTGGCTGCCAGTTGTTGTTTCCACTGGGTGTTGCACTCAGGCCCACCGTTAGCCACAATGAATAGGGAGGGGACCACGAAAAGTTTTAGGGAAGGCTTACGAAACAAACATAAAATTAATTATTTGTATTGGGACAAGCAAAATTTACGAGGGCTCAGCCTTCCCTGTCATTATGTGTGAGAGGATTGGGTAGCTAATCAGTCACAATCAATCAACGTAGAGTTAAATTGTGTAACGTATACACACAAGAAGAAGTGACCAGATTATCAAATAAACGGACGTTAGTTAATTAATTACGATTTTCAGAAAACTTAGAGAAATGTCGTAGCTACGAGGATAGAATTTGATAGTTTGTCACAATATTTTGTGGCTAGAAATTTGTGTGACTGGTATTGGTATTGTTAATATCAGTTTTAGAAGCTTCGAAGATTCACTAAACGTTTTTAAAGCTATTTTGAACTATAAATTCTAACAGCCACAGTTCCTGAGATTGATCGATTTTTTCCTGCCGAGTCGAGTGAAGACAGTTAGTGTAACAAGGTATATACACAGCATTTGAAATGGGACCATAGAATGCCATAGCTTTAAAATTAGATTTCGCGATTAAAGTAACATGAGTCGCCCGCAATGACCTCTATCTAAAAACGATAATGGACTGATTGCTGATGCTGCCAAAATTTTAATGAACATATGAAGACAGGAAGCGGAGAGGACATTTAATCTCGTTTGTTCACTTCCAGTCTCAACCAATCTGGACCAAATTTTCAGTTCTAACTCAGCTTTTTACGCTTGATATCGCTGTGTGGCCCGTTTTTTATTTATGTCTCAATTCTTGCAAAAAAACGTAAATATATACAATATTGCTACTAGATGCAGAGTACGGTATACTATTATATGAATAACTCAGGAATTTAAACTTAAATAAAAAGGGGCCACACAGCGATATTCTGCGTACAAAATTGATTTTAAACTGAAAATTTGGTTCATATTGGATTAGACTGGAAGTGGACATACGAGTTTAAAGATTTGCTCTGGTGTATATCTTTCGATACTAAGCAGTCACTCCAGTATCGTTACGTATAAGAGTAGCGCATACACACTCTCTCTCTCTCTCTCACACACACACACACACACATATACATACTCTCTCTGTCACACACACACACACACATACATACTCTCTCTGTCACACACACACACATACACACACAGACTGCGACTAAATGAAAGGAACTAGCATACGACTTTCTGCTGCCTGGGAGAAGGTCTTGTCGCTTGCGCGCCACAAATGCCACCTTTTGGAAGGAATGGAAAGCTAAGGAGGGAACAATGAGTAGAAACGTTCGGCTTGCTTTTGCCGTGCAACTTCCCACTATCTATGGCAATTGCTACATGAAGTGTTAGTCCAACATCTCGTGGAGGGGAAGCCTACGTAGTGAGATAGGTTTTAAGAGAGATGCAGACCAATTACAACACCAAGATTAAACTGTGAACTTGTGACTTTCTTCGCTTTCTAAAAGGAAACTGGCTTTTTTGAACACCGAAGAGTAGAATATTATTACATTGAAGTAAAAATTAAATAATTTAAGAATGTGGGTGTTGTGCAACGGTGCAACAAAGAGAGAGACAGCGCCTGTTTAAAACTAGTAATACTCAAAAATGCTCTAAAATGCCCTATTGCTAGTTCATGTAGGTATACTTTATTTCATCTGTGTGTATTGACAACTGATCTTGCAAATTGTGTTTGTTATTTGAAACTGAAACAGTATCAGATTTCGAGCATGGGCTGTTTTAAGTATTAACAAGAAACAAAGTCGTCTATGTGAAAGAAAATTCAACTGAGATTTAGCTGTCTTTATGTACTTGAAATACATTACTCAAGAATTCGTGAAGTTGATGTAAAACTAGAAGAAAAAGATTTTGAGAGACGCAAAGAAAAACGAACAAAACACTTGGAGATTGCGATGAATGATGGAGGCCACAGATAGACGACAGCGCCATCCTGACAGTTGAACAGCGACCAACTGTTTTACCAGCTGCTAACGACAAGTTCCTAGCGCCAATGGATTACAAGGTTACAAACGGGAGAACCCAAAGCAAGAGCAGAGACCCAAAAACGAATCCATTATTCTCCCACAGCGATGTTCATTTGTTGTGAGGAAATTCATTTTGCCAACTTTTGTTCCTTCTATACTTCAGTCGTTGTCTGCAACTCATTTTAGCACACACACACACACCCTTCCTGTCCTCCCTTTGTCTTAATTTATTTCAACCAAGCAGAGCAGTAGCGTGACAGTCTATTTTTCTTCGTTTAACGTTAAAAGTACAAGATGAAACCTAACTCAATGTTTTAATAACGATCTTTGGAAGAAGGCATTTAGATATATTGTTTCCGAAACTACTATTGGCAAAAAACATCCATAGCTATACTTTTTTCTCGTGTTGTCAAAGGACCGGGTCGGTTGAGGTTCGACCTGACCCGACTCGTGCCTTCAGTGAGTTGGGCCCGAACCGACTCGACTCGTGCCTTCAGTGAGTTGGGCCCGAACCGACCCGACCTGATCTGAATCAGGTTAACCCAACCTGACCCGCAATAAAAGCATAAAATAATTCATTAAATATTTTCTAATTCTACGTAAATGCGGAAAACTTTTCCCAAAATTAGACCGTGCTGAAAAATATAAGCTGTTTATATAAAATCAAAGATACTGAATGTATCTCTAACTTTTCACCCTTCAACAGAAAGCTTTATACACCATGTTTTAAAATTACACCGACAAATTTCCAGAGTGATTACTCTCATCGGCCAATTTTCGAAATAAGCATAGATAGTTTCGGAGCTAAAGGGTGCCGAAAGAGTGGGAAAATGAACTTTAGAGCTTCTGAATACCATCAAAGTATTCTGAAATAAAGATGAACAGAAATGAACATGAGTGGGAATGGTTGTGGATTTTAATGACTGACGGGCGAATCGTGGCGGGCCGAAGTCAAAAGTTATTACACTGAGCCATATAAAAATAAAGTTTTTAAGGTTACAAATATCGCATATTGAGTTTTTCTTAACGTCAAAATTTAACAACGTTTACGAGTACAAAGGTTGTAGGTCTGATGTGAATATATCCATTTTGCATACCAAACGCTTTTATGGATCTTGGAAGCCCAGTGACACGAAAGTGGAAAATTTTGGATTTAGCAAAAGAAATAAAAGAGGAGACAGACTAGTGGAATTTTCAGAAAGCAACAGACTGTTCACTTCAAATGCAGTTTCAAGAAGAAGAAACAGAGGAAGTGGACATGGAAACGCCTAAATGGAACCAGGAACAAAGTAGACTATGTTCTATCGAGCTGTAGGGAAATCCTTCATGACGTATCTGTTCTGAATAGTTCTAAAGTTTCGAGTGATCACAGGGTGGTGAGATGTAAGATGAAACAAATAAAAGACTTACGAGGAAGAAGGTTATCAAAGGAAAACCGACAGTTTTAGATTTTGAAAATCTATTAAAAAAAAAAAAAAATAGACAAAATTCAAGAATAGAACTAAGCAACAGATTCAATACCTTGGAAGCGTTAGACCAAGAGGATATCAATATCAGAAATAAATTGCTGACCGAAATAGTAAGAGAGACTGCCAAGGAGGAAACGAGAGTAATAATTGGATTGTGTGTAAGAAACCAATGCCGACAAGAGTTTTACGAATATTATTCTATTTATATGTCTCTCGAAATACTAATATTTGAATTGCTGGAATTCTAGTGGAAGAACGACACATATTCTGGATCTAGCTAGTATTGTTCTCTATTAGAATCTGCTGTTGGATGGGCCATGTGCGCAAAATGTCTGCTGGAATGGGACGCCAACTTGGTAAGAATTAATTGTAATTCTGCTTAGTGAATATTTCTGTGATAGTACTATAAGTCTACCTCGGTTTCAGAAAGAATTAACAAGGTTAGAATGCATAGCAAGTCTATTTTGAAACATTGGTACCGATTTCGATTTAGCCTAAAGGCCATAAATTGAAAAATTGCCTGCAATTGTTATACGGTACTGTTATCTACAATTAAAATAGTAGAGATAGCCGATTTGGGATTGATCGAAGTTAGATTATTTTTTGATAGAATTGTTTAACTGTAAAATTTTTGTGTTTGACGATTTTCGATAGCGACATTAGGTGTAAAAATCTGAATAAAAATGAGGTAAAAAATGTATATAGAACCCCAGTAGCACACAAACGTGTTTTCAACGTTCATTTTTGTTTATTCTGTTGATTAACTGTTTTCGGTTGAAACAAAAAAATATTTAATTTTAAATCCTATTTCAACAACGACTTGATATTGTTCATAGCATATTCGTTCAACGTGGATTCAACTGTTATTTTCAACTATGGTATAGATTTCGTTTCATGGTATTCTTTCTAATTTAATGAAATAAATCTTTGTAATTAAAAGCTAACTGAATCCCATTAACAATTATTTTGTGTCATCTTTTTCATGTTGAAATTACGTTGAATTTCAGTCTATATTCCAAAGAAAATTTGATTTCGTTGATAGGACGTAAATATGACGTGTTTTTAACCATTATATTGAACTGCTACCTTAATTATCCTTCCAAGTTACTTGCATAAAAAATTGTGCTTAAAAGCAAGTTGAATAAGTTTCTCATGTTCTCATTTGCATGTTGAAAAGAGATTGAATTTTAAACTATATTTCAACGAATATTTAATTTCGTTAATAGGCCGTTGATGTGAAGTATTTTCAACTTTCCTTTTCAACTATAACAAGATTTTCTATACGTTTTTCTAAGGCTATATATTACACTTAACAAGAAATACAAATTTAGTAGTGCAGTTATGGCCAAAGTAATGCACATAAACAAGGAATAATGCACATAAAAAAGAAGGAAGCAAAGTATTCTTTAGTCTTATTCTTACATGATGGTGAAACGACAAATCTGAATTTGTGGCAACTGCGTTCAAGACTGCCTTTTACTACAAATAGCGTGCTCTTAACATAAAGGGAATAGTAATAGAGTAATGACTATCCAGGCGACTCCGTGGATGAGTGGTCAGCGTATCGAGCTACCAACGACGAGTGCGGAAAGATCCAGCTACGAATTGCACACCAGCCGTTTGGATTATTTACTGTTAGAAAATTAATATATCATGATGAAACAACGGACAAAATGCAGCTAAATGTGTATACCAATAGACAGCATCCATGCTCTGTTTTGTCCAACTGAACCCGATTCTTCATCGTCCGCTTCTTGATTTCAACCTGTTCCTTCACAACCATTATTAAACTTCGAATAAACCGTTGAACAGGCGGACATTGCGGTACATTTACAGCGTTAAAATTACGTTTTGGTACTAACGTTTAATCCACGTATTTTCAACGACTGGTGAAGAGTACTGCGAATAACACAGAAGCGTACCAGAGTGACTGTGCGTGTGACTGGTACTACTACTGTTACACAATTGTGGGGCTTCTTGTGAGTCTTAATTCTAATAGTCCTAACTCGTTATATTACGGATAAATCTGGTAAGCTGTTATATATACTGGAGAACTTGGCTGCTACGGAAGTTTAAAAGTAAATGTGCATCAGCCATCAGGTCAAGTTTATGGAGGATGGAGCATCAGTAGTCACCGGCGTGCCCCCAAGATGCGTGCGACACTGCGAACTTTAGAAAATTGTGTTAGTCGTTGTTTTAATTATTATTAATAATATTATAATCTCAAGTAAACAGACATAGATACCTTATGATTAGGAAAGACATTTTGTTAAGTAATTATTTATAGTTTATGAATAATTAAGCGTTAAAGTACAACGTTTGCTATAGTGTATTGTACCTGTCAGCATCTGCTTTGTAGATCGTACCGAAGCACAATTTCACAGTGCACCAACAGTTGAATAGTTGGTTTATTTTAATCAATACTTCACCTGATTATTCGAGAGATCAACCTACTCTTGCCGAACGATTGCCCGTGGGTGCGCAAATCTCTTGTCTGTGGGAGAAGTCAACGTGGAAGCAAATCTCGTTTCCGAGGAATCCCTGCACAGCTACTAGCCACCAGAAAAAGCTGTCGAGTCGTGTTTCTGAGCATCTTTAAGGAAAATTCCTGTCAACCTTTTGTGGTAGTTTTGAAGCTACGACAGTTAGGAGAGGTCCTGTAAATGCTACTGGCGCTCGAAGCAGGGATACAGGAACCGTTATAAACGGGGGAGGTTCATTGCGAAACTTAGTGACTGATGGAATCTGGCAGTGAATTAATGAAATGATTCGTACAGATTAGCGAATCACAGTCCGCGATATTACTGACTCTGAATTGGTGACATGATGTTGTGTTGAGGAAGCTTAAGGGCCTAGGACACAGAAAAGTGTGTGCCAAATAGGTGCTACTTCAGTTGATATTCGCTTTGATAGACAAAAGAGTAGAAGTTTTTCCACGATTGTTGTTCATATTTGAAGCCAATGAACATATACTCTTTTTTGCTACTGAAGATGATGCTTGCGTATACCAATTCGACCTCGAACTAAGCAACAGTCGATGGAGTGCCAGCACAGCAGCTCAGCTAGGCATAAGAAGTTCAAATGTCAAAAGTTAACAACTAACCACAGTAGCAGACATGTTGAAAATACGTGGATTAAACGTTAGTACCAAAACGTAATGTTAACGTTGTAGATGTATCGAAATGTCCGCCTGTTCAACGGTTTATTCGACATTGAATAATGGTAAAGAAAAAACAGGTTGAAATCAAGAAGCGGATGATGAAGAAACGGGTTCAGTTAACGAAAACAGAGCATGGTTGCTGTATATTGGTATACACATTTACCTGCATTTTGTTCATTTCTTTCAAGGTGTAACACCTAGGTGACGGAGGAAGCGAAGTGTAACACCTAGGTTTATCTATGTCTTTGCAATCGGGCGAATAAGTCCCGCCCCTCCGAATTTCTTGAAACTTTGCAGGATGTGCAGAGGCGTTAGAATAAACAGACACATATTTTTTTTGTTTCGGCCGGCAAACAGCTAGAGGAGGAGAACATCGCCTCTAAAGTTAAAGAAAGGCAAAATGTGTAAGTGCTAGAAGAGAATATGTCCATCCTCGATTTGCGATACGCGTCTCCTAATTTTAAACCTTCTACACACCTACAAAATTTCAAGGAAATCGAAAGTAGATATTTTGTAAAACCTCGGTAAAGTTTAGTTCATATTCTCAATTTTAGTAGCTTATAGTAGACTTCATGCAATGAATTAAAAATCCATGGTCCAGTCGAGATTTGAACCCGCAACCTCAGAGGACAGTTTGTATTCCAATACTTCCACATTGTGCCATTCATGAACTTTATAGGGGGTTTGCCCCCGTCAAACCATTTTTGGTCCGAAACAAAAAATACGAGTTTCATAAATTTTAACATCTCTACAAACTGCGAAGTGTCAAAGAAATCAGAGATGGAAACTTAGATAATGCCCCTTGTGAGTGATATGCAGTCAGAACATCAACTCACTGCCTCGAATAACGTATCAACAAAAGCAAATCACAATCTAGTTGCTACTCTATTTCAAAGGATTGGTTTGATTGACCGGAGTTAACACCAGACTCAAGTTTCGACCAGATTTGGGTTGACACTACAAGAGCCACGATCCGAAGTAGTTAGACCACGGAAACCGTTTATTCACCGCAGATCCTTAAACTTCAAATTCGTGTCTATTTGATATACAGGGGCTATTCTATGAATCAGTGTGACACCAGCAGCTGCAGTGTGAGGATGCGATGTGGAAACGAAGATCCAATCATCACAGTGGGTCGTACAATCTTCATCACGGTCCCAAAAGCATGAATGAATAAATCTCATGTTACAGTGATGTTAATCATCGTCTTTGATTCGCAGCTTATTGTCCGTTCTAAGTTTGTATGCCCGTGGTTCCACAGTGAATGCAGCAGCATTCTACGTCAACGCCATGCAACGATTAGGAGAAAAAGTGCGGCGCTCGAGATGTGGCGGAAGAAATCCTGGGACCTGGATAGCTCACAATGACAATGGCTGTTCCCATTCCTCACTCGTTGTCCGGAAGTTTTTTGTAAAGTACCAGTCATATTTTGTACCATAACTGGCATACTCCCCTGAGTTGATACTTATTCCTCTTCCCTAAGTTGAAATGAACACTCAATGTCGCAGATCCAGGACCACAGATGAGATCCACGAGAAATCGCAACGGAACCTCCAGACGAGGCTGCCGGAATACTCGCCTGGATATAAAGTCGTAAATCCTGGTCTGACGTAGGCAAGTTGGGCTCACGGTTGCCACCATCACTAAAAGAAGGAAAAGGGTCTGTGACTCTGTCAATCCTTATAATAGTTTCAGTTCATTGAGAGCTGTGTTGTGTTCTAAAATTCAAGTCCTTGCATTATTTCTTTCGGAATCAGTGTCATAATGACACAATTGTTCCAAATAATAGACTGAGATTGTTTCTAGGAAAATACTTGGTTCTTAATAGCTGGTCAAAATTTGAATGCTTAGTTAGTCCTTTAAAATCTTTCGATAGGATAAATTAGTTCAAGAATCTGTTATTAGAGCTATACGTATTAGAACTTTCAACTGAATAATATTTTTTCTTTGAAAGAACATTGTTAATTTATTTTTTCAAAATGGTCTGATTCACACCTGGCACATTAGTTTGAGTTTAATCATTTTTTTCTCAATAATGCAGCAGCATATATGCGCATCAGAAATTTCGCTGTCTTCTCACTCTCTTATCCTGATTACTTGAGACAATTGAACTTCGAATCTGAAAGAACGAAAACCTTCTCAGATTCTATATTAAGTTCTTAAGTGAGAAAATTAGCTGGCTGCAAGAACATGAAAAATACGTAAATTTGCTTTCGGACGAAATATAGGAAAACCTAGTGTAGCTTATAAAAGCGGCAGGTAGTGTTCAGAGACTTACTGACAAAATGGAAGAACCAACTACAATACAAGAACTCATGGTATAGTCATCGTTGTTGTCAAATAACAGAGATATCAGTCAGGTCGTTTTTTCCTTTAAAATAAATTAAATGTCATCCTGATTTATGAACAACCATTAGTTGTAATAGAAGCTTTAATGAATTGTGGGTTTCACGTCGTTGCTCTCACTTGACGAAAACAGAGTCAACAGTTGCAACGGGTCATTATGTTCCAAGTTTTAAAAATCCACATAACCTGGATTAAGAGGTTTTTTCTCTTTTATTTGCCACTATTCACTTGATAAAATATATACGTAATAATTGGTTAAACCAGAAAGATGTTGATCAGAGCTTAATTATACCTGAGCCTCCCGTGTGTACTAATGGAAGTAGTTCAAGTTCGGGCTTCGAGTCTTGAGAAAGGTGTCCATACTCAAGACTAGTGTAAACATTATTAATAATTTATATTTCGCTCTAAAAAGGAATCTTATACAGTAGAAATAGCTCTCACGGAAAATTCAGTATCTACCTGCTTCATTTTCTTTAGAGAGGCAAAATGACGGGTAGCACCAGTAGCAACGTAAGGCAATCTGGGGCCCGGGACAAGTGAACTAGATTGATGTCCGTTCTCGAACACAATCGTCAGCGCACACTGCTATTGTTGGCCGGACTATCTTATTTTCCGTATTCCGATACACGCGGGAAAACTGGGGGTCCACGAGGGCTCACTTACCAAGACGTATTTCTTCTCGCTTACCCGCCATAACCTATATATGAGAATGATTATTCAGTTTCTGCAGGCATACTTATCAGTCATTACAGTCAAGCGCACACAAGTCCTGAAACGGCATAGCTATTGCGGCACTGACCACCATTGATGTGTTCCGTTAATTAATCTTAACAAGCGATTATTCACTTCTGCCGGCGAGGGGCCTTCGGCAGGTGGGGTAAAAAAGGGCACCGCTAGATCCCTTATACCGCCACTGGATAGGATGACACCTCTTCTACTGTTAATGGTATTGGAAATGTCAAGCTCTAAAGCTCACTTTCCAACGCTTTCGACAGCCAGTAACATTTGTGTACCCTCGATGGCAGGTGTTCGGAAGTGCGAAGTCAACTCTGATATGACGACATTTCGGAAATCCAACTTTCGAAATTTCGACACTATACCCGGCCTGAGCATTAGATACTTAAGTCTATAAATAAAATTCAATCCGGCATCGCGGAATTACGACTCTCGATATTCCGGTTCCAGAATGCGGAATCCATTCCGGAATTCCGAACACATCTACTTGATCGTCTAAACTTGTTTCTTATTTTCATGTCAGGATTCTTGTGAGGTGGTTCTGTAAGAGTTATTTTGAGATACCCTGACTGGGAGTGTTCGACAGTCCGAAATCAATTCTGGAATTCAGAACATGTAATCAAGACTGCGAAGAAGATGAAGTAGAAATGGGCCGGTCACATAGCTAGACGAACAGATGGAAAGTGGACGACAAATGCACTACAATGGATTCCTAGAGAAATGAAACGACTGAGACAACTCCCAAATGCAAGGTAGGTAGATGAAATCAAGCGTTTTTCAGGAGCTACATGGATGAGGTTAGCAGCAGACCGAGATATGTGGAAAGAAAAGGGGGAGGCCTTCATCCAGCAGTGGATAGAAAATGGCTGAATATGATGATGAAGATATATATTAGGACCACTCCGTTGATCTAGTGGTTAGCATTACTGACTACGAATTGATGGGTCCCGGGTTCAGATTCCCGTCGCTGTCAAGGATTTTTCCCAAGGCGTGTGGACGGTACGCACCCAGCATCGTGATGCAATTGGGAGCTGCTATGAATAAAAGATAGTAGTGAGCTTAGGCACTCCTCTCCTCTGGTCAATGTGGGAACAGTAGACAAATCTCCTCCCTCAAGGGGAGAGGAGGGACT
>JAGDQP010000440.1:30323-45623 GCA_022664845.1 Lepisma saccharinum | reverse complement strand
TATATATATATATATATATATATATATATAATAAATCACAGCCATATTCAATCCACTTGTGGATGAGGCGTCTCCCCGAAGAGAGGAGTTGGTCTACTACTCCCACCCTGACCAGACGGGTTGGGAGAGGAGAGCCGAAGCTCTCACTGTGATCGCCACTTTATATATATATATATATATATATATATATATATATATAGTCTTTTTGTAGCATCTTTTTTCCATGAGAAATAAAAACACACCTTTTTTCATGAAGAAATATATACAGTTACATCAGAAATTTTCCAGCAGCTAATAATTTTCACGGATACATATAAAAAGTTAGGTTGATGGTTTTTTGGAACAGATGTTGAAGGGAAAATTACTTCTTTATTTATGCAAAGAATACTGAGAAACATTGGATTTGGAAGCGTACAGCACGAAATGCAAATAAATTTTGCATTTGTTGCTTCTTATTAAAAAAAACATATATTTTTTAATAATGATGTGTTTCCAGGTGTGTTTCAACAATGTTTATTTAAATAAATAACTTGTGAGAGTATAGGGGAAAGTTGATTAAGTTGGAATGCTGTTGAATATGTTTTTATGCACAAACAAACATTGCAGAAAGTAATTAAAACGGGCCTAATACAAACATTATCAATATTTTCTTATCATGTATTCATCGTGACGAATGATAACTGCATAAAATAGGAATACAAAGAAGTAAATCTCCTATATCAGTCCATTCTAGGGAACTGGTTTTTAAATTGGACCACATGTGTTTCAGATTGGACTGCTCCCAAAACACAACGAAATTAAACCTAAATTGTAAGAAACTAATGTGAAAACTAGTAACCTATGGAATATACTTATATCGTAACGAGTAATTCAACGTTGGCGACTAAATATGTTTATTCAGTCGCCAAATTTTGCGACTAGCTTGTCTTCTTAAGCTGAACTTTTTGCTACCTGTTCAAGGCACGCACTTGATACAAGAAAGACTGACACACGGAAGGTTGTTTGTTATCTGTTACATTTAAGTTGGTGCGACACAATTTCTGCGAAGACAGAACGTAGCATGTGGATCTGGTTAAAACAAACATTGGAAGTCGTTTACTTGTGACTACCGTTGACGACTTATTGATGATCAAGATGAATGGTCCCAGCCTAGAGCTTTCCAGTGTAGCAAATGCAATGAATTTCTGGTGGTGGTAGGACTGGAAACTGTCCTGGATTGACCGGGAATGATAGGAACGCCTTCTATTGTGTAGGCAAGAATGAGGTATGTCTTCACCCTCTCTGAGCCAAACTGTAACCAAAGTATAAGAAACTGACAAATTTTAGAAGTGAAAGAATCGTAATAATACGTTTAAGGATTGCAATATTGTTTCTCTTCTCCTGTTTTTGACATATAAGTAAATAAATTTTCCTTGAAAAAATAGGCACTTAATGTCATCTTCCGAATACCATTGTTTCACTAAATACTCTATAGTAAACGAATTAGGAATACTTTTCTGTATATAATGATTTACATTTACATAAAAAAAAGATGCATTAATATTTTATATTCTGTTTTAATGCCACAAATATGCTAAATTCATACCTTCAGTGTTTCGATTCCGAACCCCCTGTAATAGAGGTAAGTCGTCAAAGTCTGACCACTTCCCCTAAGTAGGGCCCTCGGCTTATTTCGCAAAGTAAGTGATGTCGACTTAACTACTGTATCGATGTCGTTGTAAGTGGCTTAACGACTGTGCAAGAACATCGGTAGTCTCTGGAATAGTCATGCATAAGTTCGAAAAGTCTGTGACTAGCGTGTGAGTATTCATTCACGCAGCTTGTCAAGTTGTGCAAACTTAACAGTACGACGTGTATCATGATGCCAATGGTAAACAGGTTAGATTTTGTGTAGGTTACTAACTTGTAGAAATGAAAAAGAACTAACAGATAATTATGCATTTTTAACAATGTATGACTATACGTAATGTGTAAGAAAAGGTGTAGCGGGTCCAATGTTGGACCCTTCACACGTTCCAAAGAAGGACCCTACCTCTGTCGAACAATACTGTCAGTTAGATAAAGTAGAGATGAAATACGCGTTTCGTTTTCATTTTAGAGCAAAAAGTATGGCAGATGATGGAAGAGAGAAAACGAAGAAACTAATCCTCCCCTGCTGCAATACTCACGTCATCATCGTACAAAACGCATCTACAGGAATCAACTGCGCGAAGGCAATACAAACTGATTGGAAGAAGAAGAGGAAGAGGACAAGGCCTGAGACATGAAACAATCCAACACAAGCTTAATACGGCAAGTATGGAACTTAAATTGTCCTGAGGGACAATTGTAAAAAGCTTTATAAAATTATAAAAAGCTTTTCGCACGCTATTCCTTCTAGCACATCTCGACAAAGGCAATATCATGCCGGGAGAAATTGGCACATAGGCACAAAATAATGCCGAGTAAGTGAAGGTGGGTTAATTAAAGCTACGTTATGTCTTATCCATTGCATCTTGCCATCGCCATATCAGTCACATTCTAATTCCCGCCCTTCTGCTACTGCAAATAGTTCCCTCTTCTTCATTGATTTTTCTACTTTATTCTCCATTAATTCGAGACTGCAACGTTTACATTTTTCAACATTAACGAATTCCAAAAACTCTTACATTATAATCTCAAGAAAATTTTACTTTTTCGTTTACCTCTCTATGGAATTTATCCCGGAATTAATAACTAGTTTATCTTACAAGGGAAGTAACAATGAGCTCATATCGAAACCTACCGTAAAATTTCACGCAGAGGAAGGAAGTCCCACAGAAAGCCCATACACAAAAGATCAGCTGCACTTTTGAACTGGAAATATCCGAAATGGCATATTGAAATGTCGCTCACCACTGTCGACAAGTGCACAATAATAAGTGCATTACCACTCCTTGTAAACTGCCTGTTAATGAGAAAAAGTGAATAACAAAAACGTGGATACATACTAGACCTAGGGGAAAGTCGTATGGTAGGGTTAACCTTAATGGCGGCCATCTTGAAATCCGCCATCTTGAATTTAGGTCAAGCTTTTTAAATAGAAATAGGGTAATGTGATATGATTTTGCACTAGAATTTAATCAAAAAAACAATGGTGACGTCAGTTTTAAGATACGCGCAGGTAGTAAAATGTTACAGGCATATTAATTGTTTATATTTCCGTTGTGCACATGTCCCTTACAATACAACGCCTTCTAAACTGCGTGTTATTGATAATAAGTCAATAACAACATGGTGGATATATATGAAGTCGAGAGGAAAGTCAATGATAAGGGGGAACGTGACGGTGGCCATCTTGAAATCTGCCATCGTGAATCAGACAAAAAAATTGTAACTAGAAAGCATAGCGTGTGAAACCTCATTTTAATAGCGAATATTCTCACCAATCCAATGGTATGCTTATTTGTGCTCTAACATTAACCGGTACGAAGTTAGGCCTGTTTTTAATGTACACTAAACAAAAGAGATAAGAAACCAACGATAACGAACGCTTGAAGGGATTGTTCAATTTGTTCTCCATTTCGGTTTATTGTTAGCCATTTTGCGTTCCAAGTCACGCCCAACCTTCAGCAAGGTGCTAACTGGAATGTTAACATATACGGTGTAAATTAACATGTTACCCATTTAAAAGAGCGACGTATTGACGTTTGGTACACAATCACAACAGCTCTAACTTCGTACTGGTTAACTATAGAGCAAAAATAGGCATACCATTGGAATGGTGAGAACATTTGCTATCAAAATGAGGTGTCGCACGCTATGCTTTCTAGTTACAAAATTTGTCTGATTCAAAATGGCGGATTTCAAGATGGCCACCGTCACGTTCCCCCTTATCATGGACTTTACTTCATATATATCCACTATTTCCAGACACGATATTATATTCGTAAAATATTCGATAAAATTGCCAAAGTTTAAATCGAAAATTATATCGTATAAAGAACTGAACAATTTTGAAAATGGTGCTCTGTTGGCGGATGCTACCTCCTTACCATGGCATTTAACAAATTTGCTCCCGTCAGTCGATGATCAACTTTCCTATCTTAATTCGCTAATTCTTCAGCTTTACAGCGTTCATGCTACCATATAAAGAAAACGTGTCTCTCGCCCTACTACCCCGTGGATTGCAGATGAACAACTGAACGTAATGACTAGTCGCGATAGAGCTTATAGAAAATATCGAAGAAACCTTAAAATCAACCCCTCTGCTACCCAGGTAAGTTTTGACGTCTATAGAATGTTTCGAAAGAGCTGCACCCAAGCCGTACGCAAAGCTAAGCTGAAATTTGCGTATGACATCATCAACAGAGAAAATCAGAATCAAATGTGGAATAAATTAAATTTTTAGGTATCAGAGGTAAAAAACATTCTGTACATAATGCACTTATGCACACTGCACATGACACACTAAACGAGCGTTTCTGCGCACCGATCACGCAGAGTAACTGCCTGCCTAACAAAAAACTAACGTGCCCCCAAAACCAAACCTCTTTCTCTACAATCTGCGTGAGTTTTTATTATTTATTTATAGTACATCAGAGCAACATAGTTGCATATGAAAGTGTCAGATATGGATATATACATTTAAACAATGGTTAAATATAATAAATATGGTACAGATACATTATACAACACAGAGCTCACAGAAAACAATACACTTAAGAGTAAAATTTTGTATCATCCAAATTAACAATAAACGTCTCAATTTCTTCAAATGTGTACCCTTCACTTTGTATCAAGATCTTTTTTAAGATATGTTTAAATTTCTTAGATTGAAATTCTCTGATTTCCAATGGTAATAAGTTATAAAATCTTAAACCTTGCACATAATAAGCATTATACGTCTTGGCAAGTCTTGTATTAGGTAAGACGTACTGTAGTCTATTTCTTGTATTATATGTGTGACGCATGGAGCCAGTCGTATACTCCTCTAAATGAGATTTTACATACAAAACTGAATGAAAAATGAACAAACATGGAATTGTTAAAATGTTTAATTTTTTAAAATATCCTTTAGAGGAATGCCAGGGAGTTACACCTTGCATCAGTCTTACAGCCTTTTTCTGCCAGATAAAGACCTCTTTCCATCTTGGGGCAGATCCCCAGAGGAGAATACCATATGAGATATGTGAATGGAAAAATGCATAATAAGCCATTTTTAAGTAATTTGACGAAATATTAGATCTTAATTTACGTAGAATATACAAGCTTTTCGTCAACCTCCCTATTACAAAATCAATGTGGTCATTCCAAGTTAGGGAGCTGTCCATAATTAATCCCAAGAGTTTGACGGAGTTATGCTTATTCATTTTTTTAATGTCAGCATTTAACGAAAATATAATATTTTCCGTCTTATTGACATTTAGGGTGAGATCATTTCGCATCAACCAAGATGTCGCTATAGCAAAATTTTTGTTAACATCATTCATTAGACCAACAATATTTGCATTACTCGACAGAATAGTTGTATCATCCGCATAGAGTACCGTTGGAGTTTCCAAAGCGTAAGGGAAATCATTCATATACAGCACGAAAAGAAGAGGACCCAGGACTGAACCTTGTGGAACTCCTCTATTAATTATTAGAAATTTGGAAAATGCATTATTAATCTTTACAGCTTGCTGTCGATCGGCTAAATAAGATCCAAGTAGGTCTAATTCTTCGAGTACTATACCATATATTTGTAATTTATTTATTAATATAGAATGGGAAAGCGAATCAAATGCTTTACTGAGATCTAGCTGCAAGGCAGAAGTGACTTTCTTGGAGTCAAAGTTGGCAAGGATAACTCTCTTACAATTTTTTCAACTGCAGAAACGGTACTTAACCCTTGTCTAAAACCAAATTGAGAATCGTTAATACATCCGTTTTGTTCTAAATAATAGGTTAATTGAGTTAATATAACCTGTTCGAAAACCTTAGAAATAACAGGTACCAATGCTATCGGTCGATAATTCTTCGGATCATTTTTGTCGTCCTTCTTATGAATAGGCACTACAATGGTTTTTTCAGTATCTTAGGGAATTTACGAGAGTACATAGAATTGTTGATCAGCATACACAAAGGTTTATAAATTATGTCGATAATATGTTTGAGAAGATACGAAGATAACCCGAAGAAATCTTCAGCACGGCTTGATTTCAGTTTTTTTATAATAAGTACAATAGGAGAAGGAGAAATTGTTTGAAACTTAAAGTTTTTCTTTTACCCTGTTGTGATTTATCAAAACATAGCGATATACAATCATTAGATGTGTTATTAAGAATATCAGTCACATCATTCGAAACATTAGCAAAGTAGTCATTGAAAGTTTCAGGGGAAATGTCTATCTTTTGTATGGGTTTGATTAGAGCTGATTCCTTCTTTATAACTTGCCAAACTAGTTTGTTTTTATTCGAAGAATTGCTGATTATAAAATCATTGTATTTCATTTTTGCACTAGTGATTTCGTCCTTATATATTTTTTTTTAGAATTTTATAATTATATAAGGCTATGGGATTTTCTGATTTTGCTTGTATGTACCAATAAAATAGTTTAGTTTTCAATTTCCTCAGCGAAGAATTATACCACGAGTGCAGATGACTAATCCTATTAGGGTAGTAAATTTTGTTTTTTAAGGGACACAACATCTGTATACCATTTTGAATTATGTCCATAACGACAGTCCAAGCTGAATCAATGTCAGAATACCGATGTAAAATGTTACTAAAATCAATCTTCAACAAATACTGTCTAAAATTTAAAATGTTAGTAATATGAAGAGAGCGATAAATAGATTTAATTGTCTCTTGTTTATTATATGATAGGATATCTGCCATAGGCGGAGCAAGTAGACAAACAGCCCATAATGCAGTATGGTCTGAGAAACCAGCGGCCACTATTCCACAAGATATATTGGTAAAATCATTGTTAGTGAGAACATTATCAAGACAAGCTTGCTTCCTTGTAGATAAAGAATTTTTAAAAGTCCAATGTAAAGAGCTCAATACACTTATTAGTTTTTTCAAGCCAGTAGAATTCTTTTTTAAAACATCGATATTTAAATCACCTACAACTATACATTTATGATTAGAATAGTGCTTCAATAAATCATAACATGCTTCCAATTTATCGAGAAACGTATCAATGTTAATACAAGGAGAGCGATAAAGTGAAATAATTATCAGTCTAATGCTTACCAGTCGTATCCCAATAATTTCAAAGACTTTAGGTTCACACAGAGAAGATAGGTCAAGTATATGATATACAGGGGTGAAGTTTTTTTCGAATATAGATTGCGACACCACCATGATTCGTATCCTGTCTACAGAAATAAGAAATCAGTCTATAATTAGAGGGGATGAACATATTGATTTCATCATGGGACAACCAGTGTTCATTTAGAGTTAGAATTTTAACAGGTAAGTCTTGTAAAAGAATCTCAAATTCTCCAAGTTTGTTTCTCTAAGACTGTACATTAAGATGCAGGACAGTGAGAAAAAAGTCATTAGTACATTCATCATGTAGAGGACAATTTACGTTCTTTAAGTGAGTAATACAATGCTGCAATTCCAATAAAGTATTTGATGGTATATTGGAAATTAGAAACTGCAGAGAATCTTCTGCAGATTCTATTACTCGTTTCCCTGTTTTTCATAAGGTAGAGCAATAAGACCTTTATTTCCAAGTAGGTAGTCGGAAATAAATGTTTTTAACTCCTCAAGTATTATCTCCGAGATGAACAATTTACCTAATGAATTGAGGTGTAGACCATGACGTGTATGGAAACGCTTTCACATATTGCTTATATCTATTACCACCAACTTTCTAAAATACTTCCTTAACCTTAATAACATTTTATTCACTCTTTTTATTTCAGTGTTTACTACTGACCAAGATGGCAAGTCATAGCGAAGAGGAATGGTACATACAATGATATTACAATAAGAGTGCTTAGCTAAGAATTGTTTAAGTGATCGAAGAAAATTTTGAGCTTCATTACAATATACATCATTGGCCCCCATTAAAAAAAGGGTTACCATCTCATGTAAATTGTCTTTATGTAATAACGGATTGTCTAATATATCTAAGGCCTTAGCAGCCGGTTTTATAAAACCGAAAAATTGATGGTGTGATTTCTCACTGAGAATTTGTGATAATCCGCGCCCATGACTATCTGCAAATATATTTAATTGTATCGAGTCCTTAGGGAATTCATCAGTAAACATTGGATTGTTTACATCAGAATGTTTTACACCCTGTGTATAATTTATATCAGATTGGACTCTTAAAGAACTAAATCTTACAATACCTTCCAACACACTTATTTTACTATTAAGAATTTCAATCTGGGATAAATAGTGGTTAATTTCTAACCGATTATTTTCTAGGGCGTCTGTAAAAGCTTTACCCTCAATCCTCAGTTTGTCATGTAAGAGATTAATATTATTTTTAAGTTCCTTGTTATGTCTTTCCATCTTTTCACATTTCATTTTTAGATTCAAGAAACCATTATCATAAGCATTGTGTAATAACCTTGGGGAATTTCTTTCACAATTCAAGGGAGAATTATGGCAAGATATGCAGATCCGGGTAGTCTGAGAGGAAGTACACCTTTTATCTGTTTCGTTTTCTATAAAAGTGGATATCGTCTTAGGCTCATCTAATCCTGATATATTAACTTGTATTCCTCTATTTTTCTTTCCAATTACCTTGTCTTTAGAGTTTATCTCCTTCTTTTGATCAATAAATTTTTTACCCTGAAGGGGAATAAGTTGATTATCAATCATGACTTGTATGCCAATGTCCGATTTCGAAGGAAAACTACAACTAAATGGAAATTCTTGAGTAAGAGTCTGAATGCCTGTATTGGAATGAGCCTGATCACTGGAGGGGGAACAGGATTCTGTTACACCTAACTCCAATACAGACCTTATTTCGTTCAGCATACGTACTGACTCATTATGAGGGACGTCACTATCATTTTCAGGGCTTACCACCAGAAACAGATCGTCATTTGTATGTTTAAACGACTTATTTAAAATATAGTCGCAGATTTGCGTTGATAACATTGATGAAGATTTGATGGAGATCTCAGAGTCGACTTCTGCGAAGTCGTCAGTGCAATAGTCAGGTGACAGTGTAAACTGGTCTACATTTAACGCCATATTATCGATTGCCAATAAACCTGTCAGTTAGTATCTATACTCACATCTGAAGGGCTTTTCTCCTTAAAAGTGAGGAGAGTGGAGACCAGCCTAGCAAGACAAGATAACCAGTCCCTCACTGAAAAGGCTTCTCTCCTTTGTTAATTATTACACCATAGGGGCTTTTCTCCTGCTGCGAGTAAAGTCAATTATATTGCCACAACAAAAAGGCTTCTCTATTTAAAAGGTTCACCTCTTATTTAAGGTAGTCAGTTATTACAAAGTGTTCGAAATCACATCTGAAGGGCTTTTCTCCTTAAAAGTGTGGAGACTAGCCTAGCAAGATACAAGATAACCAGACCGTCACTGAAAAGGCTTCTCTCCTTTGTTGATTATTATACCATAGGGGCTTTTCTCCTATTGAGAATAAAGTCAATTATATTGCCAAAACAAAAAGGCTTCTCTATTTAAAAGGTTCACCTCTTATTTAAGGCACAAAGAGTTCGAAAATCACATCGAAGAGACCCTTCTCCTGTTTGGTGTACTGTAAGCAGATAATAACCGAGATATGATAGCCAGAAAAATGTTTTCGTAAAAATGACCTAAAATTGGTCAAACTTTTTTTAGGCCTCCAGGCTTTATCTCTTAAACCGTCACTCATGCGCAAAAAACTGTAGAGGGTAAATATGTTCCCTAGGCAAAGTTATTCCCAGATAACGTAATTTCAAGGCACCAAAGCAAATAATTTAGGTAATATCAGAAACAAACACAAAAAGTGGACTCTCACAGTGTGATTTTGATGTCTTCAAACTTCCATTTGATTTTATAAGCAAAATATGTTGATAATTACTTACAATGTTCTTTCCAAATTAAACCGGGAAGCTTAATTTGTCAAAACGTAATAGCCAAAAGGAAAGGTTTCCATCGATCACTGAACATTCACATTAAGTTGATAATTCAGAGTTGACGAAAGCAATCGCTTTCGGTCTAATATTTTTTCTTACTAGAGTCGACTAAAGATCGATTGAGATAATCGAAGTCGGTGCGCATCCTACAATTTGAAGATGCAGATGGCCGCTCCCAAAAACTTCAATTTCGAGTGTAAGAGTGGATCTAACTAGACACCGGACCACAAAAAACACACCACAATAACTACAAACCTTCCTGTGAATATTATGTACAGGCCATGATATCCATAGTTAAGTTAATGATTAACAATTCAGTAGAAAACACCAATGACTGTCATAGTACACTCCGCCATCAGAGTATGTTTACATTTGACATTTTCTATTATTTTTCAATTATCACTGGACCGATTATCAAAAGGTTTTCGGCGTTCACTTCACGAGCACTTTACACAAACTTTAAGTTAAAATTATAACAAAAATCAGAGTATTTCCACACTAAAAACTTAAAAAGTCGCGGAGCTGCGACTGCACGTCTGTGTCGATGCACCACTGTTGCCACTCCCTGACAGTTCGCTGTCAGTTGAAAATGCAATCAACAGAATAAAATCCAAAGCGACAGGGGCAGATAAAGTCTCTCTAGAATTCATTAAAAAAATATTGCTATTTGTACTTGTTCCCATTACCAACTTATTTAACCTGTCCATTACAACAAGCACTTTTCCTACCCTATGGAAAATTGCAAGATTTCTTCCCCTCCCTAAGACAAAAGTTATTGCCAGTGCTAACGACCTTCGACCTATTAGCATTTTACCGGATCTTTCTAAAGCCCTAGAAAATGTAAGCGATCAAATTTGTTCTTACTTACAAACGCATAGCCTTCTTGACCCCTTTCAATCAGGTTTCCAGAAAGGCTGTAGCACCGCCACTGCTCTAGCTCACATCACAGATGACATTCGATATGTTCTTTGCAATAGAAACATAATAATTCTTACACTTATTGATTTCAATAAAGCTTTTCAACCTATAACTCAAAACATTCTGACCCGCAAATTATCGACGTTTCTCAACTTTTCAGATTCCTCTGTAAATTGGATTCAAAGTTATTTAACTGTCCGCTCGCAATATGTGTTTCTGGTATTGACTCTTCTCTGAGAACACTTCATCATGAGGTACCTCAAAGTAGTGTACTCGCTCCTCTTCTCTTCTGCTTGTACATAAATGATTTGTCATCTGTATTACAGCACTGTAAATACCATCTTTATGCCGACGACTTTCTAGTATATATATATATATATATATATATATATATATCTTGTTTTCTAAGAGACCTACCCACATATAGATTGAATGAGGACTTACGAAGAATTCTTCAGTGGTCAAATGATAACGGTTTGAAATTGAATGCATCTAAATCTCAATGCCTACGTATAGCTTCTAAAGCAGTTATGGTGCTATTACTCAGTTTCTGTATCCCGCAAGTGGAACGGACTGCCAATTTCCATTAGAGACTTAACTTCATTAACAAGTTTTAAATCTGTGCTTTACAACTACCTCTTAGAGCAACACAACTAAGATTTGTTTGAATAGTATTCTCTCAAATCGTCAAATTCTATCCAATAAATATTAGAATCCCTTTAGGTGTCAATGTAAATTTAATTGTAAGTCCATAATGTTAGTTTATATATATTATCATGGTACTCATTGCACTGCATTTATACCTATATTTTTCGTGTATGTGTTTGTGTGCGTGTGTATGTGGATAGTGAACTTTAGATTATCTAAAATCTGTAGTATAGATAAGTTTTGTTTTGTTCCTCTCTTTTATTTTTGCTTTATTTTGTTTACATTTATGAACTTTGTTGCATTATAAGTATCTTCCATCTTAGTAGTTTCACTAACACTGTAAATTACTCTCTCTGCATTCATGGTTGAGGGGTAGAAAAGGCCGCAAGTGCCTTAACTTCGCCATGTAAATAAATAAGGATAGTTTTATCTCTACTTCTTCAGAGGCTTGTATTCCTCTTAAAGCGTTAGCAGTTTCTTAGCGGCATAGCGCGTATCTGTCATCGGCATGTTAGCTTTGGCCCAGAATGGCACCAGAGCCTCCACAGTGAGTTAAGCACATCGATATTGAGCATCCATGAATTTTCGGAGTACCTGAATTTTCGTTGCTAAAACGGCTCCTGTAATTGTGGGATCTGGCTTTCCGAAATGCCAGACATCCCTGAAAGATTTTGTTTGTCGCTTCCTTAAAGACATTGCTGAACAAGGAAGTAAAAAATATTGCAATGATTAATTAAATGAGAAGCGTATTATGAAAACACACACAATACGTAATTACTAAACTAAGCCATTTATGAAAACATGCGTACTGCTCCGTCTATCGCATTAATGAATCTATCGCATTATTTCTTCTATCGTAATAATGTCGATAAAATCTCACATTTAATTTTGACGGGTTTTATAATTTTATGTATGGTCTTTAAGTAATTTTTATTCAGGAGGAAAAGTACAATTACGGCATTTGCATGGTGTGACAAAAACCTGAGACAGAATAGGCGACAGCTGGCACAGTTCCAAGAAAATTCTGATTCCTAAGTCAACGCTCAACTAACTTAGCTACGGTGGTTTTCTTGGTACATGTTTAATATTACTTCCTTGTCTTTTCATCAGTACTTACATACAGCTTTTACATTTACATAAAGCATATAAGAAGATCGTGTGTTTTCAGCTTTTTCGAGGATCTTTTAATCTTGGTAACCAGGAGTCTTCTACAATTAACGGCTACATATATTCTAATTTTCATTGTACAGCGTTTATTCTGCTAGAATTTCTCCATTCACGCGCATCTGGAGTTACTCTAAACGTTTCCTAATAGCTGTAAATGTGATAGCATCAGATTTACAATTTCAAGCAAATATTATGTTTGATATACAGTGCACAAAACAATAGGTTCATAGTTTTTCGTAACAGAAGATGGCCGATGGCTGCAGTACAAGATCGACGGGAAGCCATTTTTAGCTTCACAATTTAGCAGCCCGGGTGTCTCTTTCTGTTCTAATTCCTCGATAGGTCTGATACGTATGTTCACTGATATCATTAACATGCTCGCACTTAGAACGTATTTCCTAAGCTGTGTTTTGCCGATTATTGAATATGCCTCTCGTATCTGGTCCATGGTAAGTGACAGTGTTGGAGCCTTTGCATCTGTAAGTCAAAGCACAACGAATGTTTGGCAGTAGTTTCTCCCCACCCCAACAGATGGACCTTGTTGGTCAGTTGTCAACTCTCTGAACTGGGCGTGAAAAAACACTTGTAGAAAAAGGGAAAGTTCTTCCTTCACTTTCTTAAGTACAGAAGCAGTGGTGTATGTATTCACGTGTGAAATAGAAGTAAGCAAATCGGTTTTGTTATGTAATTTGTGCTGTGGTGTTTGTGAACTACTTTTTCATCACCTTCGATTAATTCAGTATAACATTTTTAGAATAATGTATTTCTTTAAGTTTACTTGACGTGTTTCGAAGTTAATTATTAGTACAAAATGAAATACCTTTGTTTGGCCTATACATATTGATGGTCCACATTCGAGCCGGGTAAGAAAAAGCTTGTGAAGTGTGAACAATGTTAGAGGCAGACAGCAGTTTTTTTTCTATCCTTCTTTGTGTTCTGTGAATATTTTGTGTGTGGTAACTAATAAACTGGTGATTAAGAAGAGAACATTAAAAGCAAAAATTACGCACGAGGAAAAAGTCGTTACCATTTTGGCGGAAACAGATACAGTGCTGTTATCTTAAATGAGGGAAAAGTCAGTGGGTTGCAGCGGGAATGTGTCCAGCTACTAGGCGACATAGCGGCCGTTTCAACGGACGAACAGTTTGAACAGAAGAAGAATTGTGTACTTGGATAAGAAACTGGTACAATTGTGTGTGCAGTTAATGAACTTACAAATATCTCAAAACTTCTCTTACTCCACCCCCGAAGTGCAAGTAAGTGATGTGAAGCTACTCGAACTACAAGTACCCACCTTAGCGGGAAATTTGTACGAGTGTTCTTTTCATGATCTTTTTGTCGCGTCCGTTCACAATAATAATACATTGTCGGAGCCCAAAAGCTACAATATCCAAAACTATCACGGAGAGGGTAACCAGTGCAATCTTTCAGGTCATGCAAATAAAGGATAGAAACTACAAAGAGACCTGGAACATACTGTGTGCTCGTTATCATAACAAGCGAGAAATAGTGAGTGCAATATTGGAACGATTAAATACACAACCCTCCCTCCAACAAGAACCTGCTACCGGCTTGCGTAAATTAACATACACGACAATGGAATGCACTAGGTCGCTCCAGGGTTTTAAACAGATAAAGTAGACAGCGAAACCAGAAGACAGCGGGAAATGTCCCTAAAATCAACGAGACAGCCATCTTTCGCTCAGTTTGCGGAATTTTCGGACAATAGAACCCGCGCCTCGCACTTTCAATCAGTGTCAAACTGAAACATTCCACGAGCGGCGAATCAGCCAAATTTCGTGGCAAGAAAGCACGTCTTCTCACCTTACAGTGTGGCAACGGTCCCAAAATTTATGTGCAGCATGCAACGTGAATCACCCCATTTATTAGTGTACTGAGTTTTTGAAACTTTCAATGGCGGACCGTGTTGCCTTAGTCAAGGAGAAATCTTTGTGTTTAAATTGCTTGCGCAAATCTTGTCGCAAGGACATGTGTTCCTCATCTAATTGCAGGAAGTGCAACAAAAAGCATCAAACGTCAATACATTTTGAGCGAGTTGAATCAGGACTTAACCCCTTCGCGCCGACATATGAACAAAGTAGTACACATATTAGCTCCGAATCTAGTGTTCCTCCAGTTTTGTTGAGGAGTGCTATAATAAAAGTGAAAGGGGAGAAACGGAAGATCTATCCATTCCGATCATTGCTGGATTACGCGTCGAAATCAACATTCGCAAGTGAGGATTGTATTCAAAAGTTTGGGCTACAAAAGCAGAGACGTAGTAATGTCCGGGATAACGGGTGTCCGCGCAGGTGCTGCAAGCGCAATGTTGGACCTACAGTTTCAGCCCCTAGGTAATTCGAATGAAGTCTTCGAGCCCCAAGCCACTGTAGTGCTGAAAGTAACGTGCGACCTCCCGAAGCGATCATGCCCACGCATTGGGAACATGTGAGGGGGATCAAACTAGCGGACTCCACTTTCAATGTGGTAGGTCCCATTGATATACTTTTAGCTG
>JAGDQP010000440.1:0-25394 GCA_022664845.1 Lepisma saccharinum | reverse complement strand
AAAATACACAGCCATATTCAATCCACTACTGGATGAGGCCTCTCCCGGAGGAAGGAGGTATATATATATGCTAAAAAGTTGACAAAACTGCACATCAGAATGCGTGATGTCAAGCGTAGGTAATACTACTGTTACACCACTCGAGTCTCTCTCTACTTTATGTAACTTCTTTTAAAGTAATATTCAGATGGATCTCCTCTCATTGCAGTCCATTATAGTTTGTGTCTCCGCTTTTTCAATGGTGAAAAGTTGGTATCGATAAATTATGCGCGCAGAGTAAAGACTTCCCGTCACTCTAAGCCCTGCATGCGTAATCCTCTTAGACAAGCTTTGGTGTCGAAGCCAGTTCCATCTACCGGATATTTAAAATCCTCGGAGAAAGACGAACTCTTGTGGAAGACGTGTTTCTCTGTCGCCTGTATTTGCTTCTCTCCTATTATCTGACCCTGTATCTTTCACACAACTCCTTGCACCATACACACACACACACTCGCATCTACACCTAGGCAAAGACATATATGCATGCAAATCCAACTCCTCTTTATCACTATCGATTTTCGGTTTTAAGAAAGAATTTCAACGTCCCTGCCTTACTTCAATACTTACAATTTTACATCTAGAATTTTCTCATTTTTTTTCTAACCTGTAATACCAGTAAATTTTCCATTTTTTCTTCGTTTTAGGTCGGCTTTTGGAATAAGGATGTTGACAGGTAGAAAATAACTGATACGGTTTGCAGTCTATAGTCAGCGTCGCGCAGTAAACTCCAACTTTCTTTCGACTGGAGTGCTCGATTGCATTACAAATCAAATTAGTAACTATATCCAGTCAAAAGAGGAAACGTTTGTCCCCTTACAGTATAGTCCAAAATGGGCCGAACATCCATTCTATCCCGGATAGTAGAGTAAGCTTGAAATAATCTTGTTACAAGTATGCAATGTCAAGTCCAAAAGCTTACATTAAGCTTGTCGTTGGAAGTCTGAAACTTAAATCAAGCTTGTATCATACTTTCTACTTGGCATCTGACAAGGCTGCTGCAAGCTTGCCATATCAAGCTTGTTAGAACAAGCGTGAAATAGACCTACTATGGCACTAGCAGCCAAATCTATCGACACAACTGTCTTCGTCCAGCTTGAATCAAACTTAGCAATATCAGGTCAACTTAGTACAGTCAATTTGAACTAAGGTTGATCAATCAATCATTACCACACAAGCGAAAAGCAACTGAAAAACAAGCTTATCATAAGCATGCATGTTATGTGAGATATGTTATTTTATGCTTTTCTTTTTTGATTTGAATCTTAATTCTTGCTAAATAACGTGAATGGTATTTACTGGCTGTGTTATGTTCAATCCAGTAAGTGTTGAGGCAGAAAGGAAAGGACCACACCGTAGCAACAAACGTAGAAAAGTGAGAACTGACACTTTTGTCCATTTTTCATTAAACCAAAAGTTAAGGTTTAAGGAAATATCTCCATGATGAGAAAATTGTTAACATAAAATGCAGGCTAATTATGGAATCAATCATAGAAGTCATGGGCTTCATTAGAAAGAAAAAGTGATGGAAACGAACACTGTAACGTAAAGTAGGAAGTGAATTACATATATAGCTTTTGGTTGGAAAATTTTGTAGGAATGGTTACGAAGACATAACTTACAAAATGTCAATTTCCTCTGCTTGCAAGTTCAAATTTTGCAACCGTTTTCATTGCTATGTTGATAGGAGTTACTCGAGCGTTCGCTTCGGAGTCGGGAAGTCTTGTGTTTGCGTTGACTTACCGTTTGCCCTGACGGAGGTTCTTCCTTGGTTTCATTTGGCCGTACAAACAAAAGCTCGGAAAATATCTTCAATAAGGACAGGGAGATTTCATTAAAAATCCCACACTTTAGTGGTGTTGTTAACCCAAACGTAAACTGGTGTTTCTGCTATATTTTCCAGTTTGGTAAATAAACCAAAAAATATAATCCTCTTTTCGAATTATAGTTTGGTGGTCTACTATCGGAAATATAATTCGCTTTTTCCAACAAATGACTGGGATGTCCCTTATTTGAGAAATCGTTTGACCATCCATTACTTTACTTACTTGATTAATTAAATTATTCAAATGTCCAGATCCTGAATATTTAATGAATTGCTCCATTATTTGAATATCGAGTTTGGTATTTAGGGAAGAAATTGTACAGATAATACTTAATTAAGGTTATTGATATGCTCAAAAAAAGCTGCTGCTCTATACTTCCTATATTCTTGGCCGATAATGCATAAAACGGAAGATTCGATTGAGTTCTTTACTTTGGAGTATTAGATCAGGCTTAGCTTGATTGTGCTCTCTATTCAATTCACATACAAGTTGCAACAAACTGTAAATCAATGACAACTAACGAAAAAATAATACTCCGATATACCGAACGTAGCCATACCATAAGTATTAATTTTCAGTGACAAATATTCGAAATCTCGATCTATTGACCAGCACAACATTCAACGGATAGGCATTTTATAATACAGACGATATTCGATTTTCTAACGATTTTTCGATAGGAAAAACTTTCGATTCTCAACTATATTTTGATTTGAAGGTTTTCGATTTTAAATGATTTTTCGATATGAACGATTTTCGATTTCCAAAGATTTTTCGATGTCAAATCTTCGATATTTCGACGATTTTCGATTCGTCAGTTATATCAAAGTTTGATATGAAAATTCAGAAATTGCATAGCCCTAGTGTTAACCATCTCATTGAATTTTTTATGGCTCATAGGCATATCTGAGGTTGGGTAGGGGAGAGGACGACGAAGGTGACGGCCAATGTGAAACTAAGGAAAGCCTTGGAAACTTCAGTCAGGATGGTTGGACGCGGACCTAGCTATTGCCGATGCGAAGTCCGCGATGTTGCCGCCTGGGCCACGAGGATTGAGTATTCACAAGCCTTGTTTTCGTATTCGGACTAAATAGTCCATTGCAATTAGACAAAATAGAAGAAAAATAAAGTTTTTGAACTTTGGTCAATTACTCATTAGGGGTCTAGCAAACCAAAACCGAAGAGTTCCCCTCGCTAAGGGGGGAGCTTCCCCCTTTACCCCACCCCTTTCCCTCTTGGCCCCACCAGGGATTTGAGTCTTGCACAGCCACCTTCGGTCAGCCCATGTCACCCTCCTAAGTATCACAGAGTCATGAGTGATACACCGTTGGAAAACCCTTGGAACACACATTCCAACGACATAACATTTGCCTCTATTACACCCTGCTTATAATAGTAGAAGAAGAAGAAAGTGAAAATGTTGAAAAATTGTTAATTTTTTTATTTTGTCGTAAGTTGGCAACGCTGCTAATGACGATAAAGTTTGTAAACTTTTGTCAATTACTCATTAGAGGTCTAGCAAACCAAAACCGAAGAGTTCCCCTCGCTAGGAGGGAAGCTTCCCCCTTTACCCCACCACTTTCCCTCTTGGCCCCGCCAGGGATTTGAGTCTTGCACAGCCACATTTGGTCTGCCCCTGTCGCCTTCCTTATTATAGCAGAGTCGTGAGTGAAACACCGTTGGAAAGCTCTTTGAACACAGATTCCAACGACATAACCTTTGTGCATAATATATCCTGTTTATGATAGTAGAAGAGGAAGAAGTAAGTAAAACGTTGAAAAATTAGTATGTGGAAAAAGTGCTGATATAGCAGCCAACTACAAGATGGTTATTTTATGTGTTCTGAGGTGACTCTGGAACGAAACAGGCCGGGTTCTGCTCATCTCCTCTGCATCGCGTTTTCCTTGTGCACGCAAGCTGGTTCCTGCTGCGTACGATAATTCTTCGGGTGTATATTTTTCAGTCAACGCTGCTACACGTCTTCTTTTCGTTTTGTTGCTGCTTGCAGTAAACCGTTTCCTTGGGCGTCCCAATGCCACATGTTCCCAATCGTGGGACACTGGTGAGGGTAATGGTACAATTGTGGGTTCAATAACGAATACCTTCTGTAACCATGCACCATTTTTCCTGACAAATGTCTTCTTGCATCTATTGGCCTGTACCCATTTTGCCTTGACGTGAACACAAAATGTGTCGCAGCGTTTTCTGATATCGATGGTAGCTCTTTCCCACTGGTCTCTCTATTTATTTGTAGGCTTAGTTGTTGCTCCACATGTCTATATACACTAGTGTTTCTATTGGCACTCTCCGAGTCGCAACACCAGGCTTCAAACAATTCATAATGTGATATGTCCAATCTTCCTGGGTGGGTGGCCATATCTGAAACGACGAAAAACATGAAATGCGGCAGGAAGCGGCAAACACGTATAGTCACAATACATAGACTAAAGATGTACCTACACATATGTATATAAATCTCGATGGATAACGTCGGAGGTCAAACTTGGCATTCTAATATCTTTATATGCTGCATAAAAATATATATGTTACCATAACTTATCATATTGCACACATAATGTACACGTCATATACATAACTCTAAGCTTAAGTCAATCTCCTAATGATGATTTCAACGTAAAATAATCATTACTTATATATCCCCTATAATTATTGTGCACTAAGTATGTTAGTTCTGATGATTCTGCTCGGCTCGAAACCACCCTCTGGCCATTTTCAACTTTGCCCGCACCCTCCCCGCCATACCGTGTATTGTTATCTCACAATAAGCACGGTCTCATGTTACGGACTTATCCAGGTATTGAATGTGCAACTGTCAACCGAATTCATTGTTGTTGCATTTTCGACTTTTGTCCGGCTAGATTTCCGTTTGGGACCACTGTGCGCTGACCAGACGGGTTGGGAGAGGAGAGCCGAAGCTCTCACTGTGATCGCCACTGTCTTTTATATACAGCAGCTCCCCAATTGTCCTCACGATGATGGGTCAACACAGAAATTTTTGAGCCCCCACCGGGAATCGAACTCCCAACCGCTCGCAGGAGCTCATATATATATATATATATATATATATATATATATATATATATATATAATCTAAACCAAATACAACTTTCGGGGACAAATAAGCAGTAGCAAAACTGTCCAAGAAACCCAGTCACCAAAACCGGACCCTCTGTGAAATCAGATAGGCCTTATAGAAATGATTAGTAAGTCAGTACATAAGAGGGGTGTACATTTATTATCAAAGATCCAGAAACACACTTTCTAGCACGGTTGTGCTGAAATAGAACAAACATTTTCTCATTAAAACAACAATCTAGTAAAAAAGAATTTTTAGAAAATATTATACAACAAACCAAAAAGGTGGGGTATTACTCTGAAAGCCCAACGAGAACTACCATACCACACTGGCCTATTGTGATAATCAAAACAAGCTTCCATGTTATCCATGTCCGACAAACTAGATCAGGCCACCAAGGTACACAAATACTATCGGATATCCGTAGAAAACAAACATCATCTTAAAAAGCTGTTACAGATCAAACTACTCTTAATAGACTAACTTTTGACCAAAAATGACCTAGAGATACAGAAGTGACCATCACGATCATCGTATGCACGTAGTCACAAGTTCATACCCGTAGTGGTCAATACCAAAATAACTGTAGGTCTTTTCTTTCCATGCCCATCAGACTGTTGAAGTTATCAAAAGCGACTACCAACAACTACTATTAGAAAAATCATTTATAACAACCCAACAACTAAAGTGCAAACTGTGTATACATACACAACAATAGCAACTGAGTATTAGTATTAATACTATTATAAATAATAATAATAATCGCAGTACAACAGCTGCATAAAGTCAAGTCTGGACCAAAAATCAGGCCAAAACAAACGCAAAATACTGTCCCCCAATTTCATATTTGGGACCGAACCCAGTACCAAAAAATTTTATTTGAAATTATTCAAATATATACTGTATCTGGTGTAGTAAAAAGTAATCCATTATTTTGCCAATAGATGGCTTCAGTGATCTGTATCCCGCGTTGTATAAGTCCGATCGGGTTCAACGAGATGGCGTTCAAACGATGAGATTGCGTACTACAAATACTGTTCAGATAGTTGTGATGAGTTGACTCAGTGTTGTGTGAGCGCGCGTCAAAATGGACACTAGCAAAGAGAAAATACGATATATTTTACAGTTTTTCTTCGATAAAGGCGAAAACGCAAGCCAGGCGATTGCAAATGTGAATAGCGTTTATGGTCCTGATACTGTAACAGCCAATCACGCGAAATTTTGGTTTCGTCGATTCCGTGCCGGTAATTTTGACGTCAAAGATGTACCACGCACTGGAAGGCCACATGTCGAACATGTCGATAAAATCATGGACATTGTCGCGTCCGACCGTCATGTAAGCACTGTTTCGATTGCCCAAGAGCTAAACATTGTACAAAAAACCGTGTGGAACCATTTGCATAAGGCTGGATACACAAAGAAGCTTGATGTATGGGTGCCACACGAGTTAACGCAAAAAAACCTCATGGACCGAATTTCCATCTGCGAATCGCTGCTGAATCGCAACAAAAGCGACCCATTTCTGAAGCGTTTGGTGACTGGTGATGAAAAGTGGATCACTTACGACAACGTCACGCGAAAACGGTCGTGATCGAAGCGCGGTGTGCCGGCGCAAACGGTGCCCAAGCCAGGATTGACGGCCAGGAAGGTTTTGCTGTGTGTTTGGTGGGATTGGCAGGGAATTATCTACTATGAGCTGCTCCCCTACGGCCAAACCCTTAACTCGGAACTATACTGTCAACAATTGGACCGTCTGAAGGCAGCAATCGCCCAGAAGCGGCCAGCTTTGGCCAATAGGAGAGGCATTGTGTTCCACCAGGACAACGCCAGGCCACACACATCGATAGTGACTCGCCGGAAGCTCCAGGAGCTTGGTTGGGAGGTTCTTATGCATCTACCTTATAGTCCGGACCTGGCACCGAGTGATTACCATCTGTTCCTGTCCATGGCAAACACGTTTGCTGGTGCAAGAGAGGCTTATGAACATCGACTGTCTCAATTTTTTGCCAATAAGGACAAGGGCTTCTATGAAAGAGGCATCATGATATTACCTTCCAAATGGCAACACGTTATCGAACAAAACGGCGCATATGTGACCTAAATCGGATCATTCTAACTATGGTAAGTCAAGCCTTCAATATCATGCAAAAATAATGGATTACTTTTTACTACACCAGATATCCACTCAGGGCAAAGAATCCCGACAGAGAGAACATGTTCTTATACTTGACAGACAATACACCTCATCAAAAAGGATGAAAATGTGCACATATATGTTTGTAATAATAGAAGAAGAAAGTAAAAATGTTAAAAATTTTCAACACCAGAGGTAGTGTTACGCCGCAAAAATAAGGTCCAAACAGCGGAATGTTTCGTAATGGTTCCGAGGGCTCGAGCTTCAAGTCCCGCTTCCAGACTAGACACACGGGCCAAGAGGGAAAGGGGTGGTGTAAAGGGGGAATCTCCCCTCCTAGCGAGGTGAACTCTTCGGTTTTGGTTTGCTAGACCCTAATGAGTAATTGACAAAAGTTTACAAACTTTATCGTCATTAGCAGCGTTGCCAACTTACGACAAAATAAAAAAATTAACAAATTTTCAAGATTTTTACTTTCTTCTTCTTCTATTATTACAAGCAGGATATAATGTAGGCAAATGTTATGTCGTTGAAATCTGTGTTTCAAGGGCTTTCCAACGGTGTATCTATCACTCATGACCCTGTGATACTTAGGAGGGTGACAGGGGCTGACCGAAGGTGGCTGTGCAAGACCCAAATCCCTGGCGGGGCTAGGAGGGAAAGGGATGGGTAAAGGGGGAAGCTCCCCCCTTAGCGAGGGGAACTCTTCGGTTTTATTTTGCTAGACCCCTAATGAGTAATTGACCAAAGTTTAAAAACTTTATAATTTTTTTCTCCTATTTGCCCTTTTTCAGTCTAATTGCAATGGACTAAAAGTCGTATCTACCTTTCTTCCTCCTCCTTACCTGCATCCTGCATTTTTAACAGTTTCATCATTCCTAGCTTATTTATATTTAATTCTATTTTATATGTAAAACCTCATTTGAATGAGTTTCATATGAGTTCGGAGACCCATTCATATAAAACAAGAAATAATCAGTTACTGTTAGTCCCAAGAACAAGATTATCAAAAATATACAAATCGTATAAAATACAAGGGGTAAAGTTCTATAACACGTTGAAACCAGATGTAAAAAAATTGCCATACCAAAAATTCAAGAATAAAATAAAAAAACTACTTATAAGTAGCGAAGGGTACTCAGTTGATGAAATTCATCAGTACTTCTTTAGAATTTTTATGAATGGTTAGAACTATTTTATTATGTTTAGATTGTGATGATGTCGAAAGACTGAATAACCTAAAATTTAAATACTATCATTGATTTTATTCAAAGTTATAGTCCTTATACATGACTTTTTGGGCAAGTGTGTGTGCGCATAGATATACAGAGGTATGATTATATTTATGTAAATGCATATGAAACTGTATGTATCTGTATATATCTTTGTACACGTATGAATGTATGTATAATATGCATAATGTACAGATGCTTATCAGAATAATGGAAACACCTGAACGAAAGTGCAACTTACCAGATTAATATGGTGTCGGGCCACCTTTCGCCTTCAGAACAGCCTTGATGCGACGTGGGATGGAGGCATAGAGGTCGTGAATGGTAGCAAGTGGAATATTACACCATTCCTCGTGCAGGGCATCGGCCAGTTCTGTGAGAGAGGATGGAGGTGGAAATCGTCGCCGGAGTCGTGTTTCCAAGATGGACCACAGATGTTCAATTATGTTGAGATCTGGGGATTGGGCGGGCCAGGGGAGGTGTTGAACTTCATCCCGATGTTCCTCAAACCACGCTGCAACAACTCCAGCTGTGTGAATGGGTGCATTATCATCCTGGAATATGGCGTCATTGTCCGGGAACAACATCCGGACCATAGGATGCAAGTGGTCTCCTAAAATTATGACATAATCGTTGGCAGTGATGCGTCCGCGAAGTGTGACCACAGGACCCAATGAAAACCATGATATTGCGGCTCACAGCATCACCGTGCCGCCGCCATGTTTCACAGTTGGGCGGAGACACTGCAGATCATACGCTTCTTTGGGCGTTCTCCACACATAAACACGGCCCGTGGTTTGGAATAGGGTGAATGGTGACTCATCCGACCATACCACACGTTTCCAGTCGTCAACGGTCCAAGTTGCATGGTCGCGGCACCATTTGCGGCGTGCTAAAGCGTTCTGGTCTCTGATGAGAGGTTTGGCCCGTGCAACACGACCCCGTAAGTTCATGTCATGTAATTCGCGGCGGACTGTGATTGTCGAAACAGGTTGGGGGAGGTGCTGATTGAGTTCCTCCGTCACTTGCGCCGCAGTGGCACGACGGTTCCGCGTGACAATGCGCTTTAATACCCGGCGTGCCCTGTCACTGATGCTTTTCTTCCGCCCACTGTTCCGCTTCCCCGATGTGGTTTTCCCGTGTGTTGTGTAGGCCGTCATCACCTTCGACACTGTCCCTGGCGACACACCTAACACACTAGCCACTGCCGTCACACTCACTCCACATAACCGCGCACCAACAATTTGCCCTCTTTGAAACTCTGAGAGGTCTCCCATTTTACACTACCTCCGTCTGCTGCAGCCACTGCACACTCCTGTTCCACGACGCCTGACGTAGTATGGAGACCGACCTAACACACCACCACCAGCAGTCCGGCGCTGCGGTCGCCACGACACCACTGCCAACCCATACATCTGACGTGTTGCCAACTACAGGTGTTTCCATTATTCTGATAAGCATCTGTATATATATAATGTATATGTTTTACATGTATAATTGACAATGTAAATAGCGCTTGCGCCGCGCTAAGACAGAATAAAAAATTAAAAAAAAAGCAAAAAGTAAGTCTTTCATCTCTTTCAATAGTTGTTTCCAGAAAAAGGGAGCAATCCCATCCTTACTCATGTATGTTACTTTTGTTTTCCCCCGCAGGAAAAAAAATCCATTTGCACGTCTAGGAACATTGAAGCAAATGTATCTGCAATTCCTGAGCGCGAACTAAAAGAGTAATCAGCAGAAGTACATGAACGCATCAAAATTATCTCTGTTATTTAGAAATTTAACTGTAACACTTAAGATGAGTGTTATAGCAATTTGTATACGACGAAGATATGGGATTATTCCCACACCGTTAAGATTAGTGTTACAGAAAATTGTTTAATGACACCTGTTACTCTTCGGAGAGAAAAAACCGTTCAAGAGAAAAAACGTGAAAAGGAGAATCACCCGAAAAGAACAACCTTTCTATTGTACGAGACAAATATATTTTTCTTTAGGAGTCACTGAAATAATCTGCGTTAAAAGTAGGAAACGTATTTATACACAAACGTGTAAAAATATTTTTTAAAATCTTCCTTGTCATAAAAGTTGCACAGCTGGAAAACTACAATCAACAATCTAACAACTGGAAAACAAATCAAAACTGGAATCGAGAAGGATTCATATCAAAGAAATAACGTAATAAAATGCTACAACTTATATTACAACAGACTGAAGCAAGCTCCTCAGTATATCGTCATTCGGGCTTTAAATAGAGCCCCAAGATAAAATAAAAAGGGGGACATTTAGGTACTTTTTGACACAAAAGAGATTTTAAGGGACTTCCAAAATAAAAGGTGTTTTAGGTATGTTTAAGGACCAGTGGCAGCACTATATATCTGCTACAATGGAACAAAATGTAAGCTATATTACAACATAATAGTATATGCAAACATAATACCCCTATAATGGAAACCTTTTGCGTTTATCCTGAAAACTCTTCAACTCTTGACGATCTCTTGTTGTTTAACTTGATTTAATGAGGATGTCCATGAGGATTTTATGAGGCGATACGTAGAGTCCTTAAGGATTTTATCGAAACGACTGGTTGTGTGTGCCCGCCAAAATTGACATAAAACTGAACACGTATTGTAGGTCGCCAAATTATAACTTCTCGAATCTTTATCTCCTAAACAAATAAACATATATGTGAAATGTTTTCACGCTTGAATTTCTGGGAAAAAGCTAGTTTAAACTGATATGTCACAAGGCCCCCTTCCTATTTAAAATTCTCGAGTTGAATCCAAGATGGTGTCCATGTTTCTCATACCACCGCCAGATGTGTCCCTTTACCTATCGTCATTACTCAAAGGTTGGGTCATTCCTGCAGCGGTTTAATCACAAATGTCTTCATACGTATTTCTTAACATATAAGATAGACACAAATCGATATTTCAAAAAAAAAAAAAAAAAAAAAAAATCCCGTTCAAAACTTTCAAAAAGGTTGCGTCTATGGATATGATTTTCATGCATTACCTTGTGAGGAAAAATATTTCATGTAAATATGGGCTGATCAGCTATGATAGTTTCCTAGTGAGCAGCGGAGCGAAGGATATTTTATAGATATTGGTTGGTTGTTAAACATGAGTCCACCCCCGGTAGCGACTTCTATCCACATATGTAAATTCGTTCCCTTCCCCTTTACCCTTCCCACATCCGTCCTTTTCCCCTTACCACCAACACATTGTAACAAATTACTCGTTCTTGTCCTCTCCCCAATTAATAATAATAGTAGTAGTAGTAATAATAATAACAACGAGATAATTATTTTATTCTGCTAATGTGCAAAACACCGTTCAATAAAAATAATAATAATAAAACAATGCATAAAAATACTTTGTTCTGGAATTAAAAACTTTAATTACTGTAGGCTACTTCTGGGAAAAGTGGTAATCATAATGAACAACAAGGTAATACAAAATATTTTTATTCAAACAAAAAAACATGAGAATTAATGATACATAAACACAATTAATAATTATTGTCCACAAAACATAAGTTTATTTAACTTCAAGATAATTTGAACATACTTTGTAAAAAGTGATATGTGACATAAAAAAAATTATACAAGAAACACAAAAAACTTAATTGCTGGTACAAATGTGAATGTGAAGGAAAAACAGAAACATGTTTCATTCTTACACACACTTTGTATAGTAACAATATGTTTGAAATTGAATTTAGCTCCCACTTTGGCCCACAAATGAATTTAAATCTTGTGCACATAATCAACTTTTTGCAAATTATCATCGTTTCCGTTTACTACTATTGTACGTAATTGCTGTAAATGGGTGATAATACCTTGTCTGCATGACACATAATCAATACAAACTGACGAGTATCCTGACAGAGGTTCTCCCTCAGTTACACCATTAAACTGCCTGGATGGTATGCTTTATCAACTTAGGCCCTGGTGAACTAAATACAAAAATTACCTCTCTCCACCTCTCCCCACATATGCTTTCGAAGTGAATTTTCGATTAAGAATGTGTAGTATAGAATCCTACTACATAAAACATCATTCATAGTTCGAGCTATTTCTCCAATATTTATTGATCACGACAAAACCCAAAAGATGGATATTTAAAATAAGGAGAACTGAAAGACATGCATGCGAATTGTAGCCAAGATGGATCGTATCAAAAACACGAAGAGGACCAAAATTGTGTGAATTAATTTATGTTCTATGTCTTTCGTATCTTGCCGTCAAATGGACGTCATTTTCCAACATGGCGGATGATCGTGTAAAAGTCAGAATATACATTTTTAGGTATGTTAGAGGATACATGAACAGAAAACGAATTATTTTTCTTTAAATTAATTCCAGCAGAAACCCTATCCTAACTCAACAGTGTTCACAAGTCTCCATTTAGCACAAGTTATGTATCTACTGTAAATGAGTTGATTGGCTCACAAAAATATTTTTCTAAAATTTGACGCATATCATCTTTTTGCATATGACGATTCATTTCCGCGACATTGAATACGTTGGCAGTTCTTTGAATGTTAAACGCCGAGAATATTTATCTCCTGAATATTTAAGGTCAAGTTATGGAGGAAAAAGTTGTTTCTACTGCCATAAAAGACAGGTAACAATATTTTTAAAATCTTAAAGTTCTTTAACCATCTTTGGATTACACCGGGAGATTGGGTATGGGAGTGTAGCGGGCGGTTACTTAGTTAAAGTACCATCCTGGCGCCCTTGTGGTAAAACTGAAGGAAACTTGAAAACCTCAGTCAGAACGGTCGGCAGCGGGATTCGAATGTACAGTACCTACACATTCCAGACCCGGAAAGAATGATTAGGGAAAGACAGTTTAGCTTACCTCACATACAAAAATCTAGTGTAAATTACACTTTTATGCATATGAGAGTCTTAACACGAAGTACCCGTTGTCCATTGGCAGGGGTAAAGATTACTTCCACGCCCTATACGTAGCATTGACTAAAATTATTATTGGTGTGTACAAACGCAAAAATAGGAGTAAATAATATTCCTATTATAAGCACTAACATTTGTTTTAATATTTCTAATGTAAATCAACCTAAGTTACCTGAAGTCATTTATGTACAAGGCGTCATCCGGGTTAAAGGTGATGGTGTAATGGACTCTCTCTACGTGGTTCTTAGTGTATTTTTTTGCCAAATATTATTTTCTTCTAGCTTTTAAAATAACGATTGTAAATTGCTTCCATCTGAAAGTTACGCCTCTAGGCTCGGGCCTAGTGGTAAATCCGGCTCTAGGTAGAACGATGTCTTAGCAATCGGAAGGTCCTGGAACGATCCGAGTGGCCGCCAATCTCGACTGAGGTTTTGGTAGGGATTTCCTAAGTCATATCAGGCAAATGCCGAGATAGTTCCTACTAAGTACGCCCTGGTCAACATCTTTCAATATCCTCTGCTTCACCCTATCTGGTTCTGAGCTTGAGATGCGTAAAGGTCGTAAGTTCAATTGAACAGTAATAATAATTATTATTGTTATACGAATAATCGAGACGATACTTGATACTGGCCATCCTTTATTTATTCTCATGTCTTCTAGGGCTTCCATCACTTTCACCAGGCAAATACCGAGATATTACTTTATGAGAAACATTGTTAGTCTAGGCCAGGGGTTCTACAATTATGTTCTCTGCGGTACGGATTAATTATAGTATCACAATAGAAATACCTTTGATATTCACATGGTAACGACTAAGACAGAACAGTAAGACATAACGGTTATCGGTTACTCCGTATAATTGAATGGAATAAGCCTAATTACAAAAAAAAAAAAAAAAACACGGCGCAATTTCGCATAAATTCACATTATACTTTTATGATATCTCTTAGTTTTGAAACATGATGTATGGAGCAAAATTGAAAATGGGTTCAGCTCAGTTAAATGTACGATAGTGCTAACTGTGGAGCTAATCTTCAAAATATATCTGCTCGTACCATTCTTCTCTGATATATTTGTGTTGTATTTAGTAGTTCCTGCTGAGTACCGTGTTTTTCATACCCGTTCTTTCCTTCCTTTTACTCTTAAAGTTCCAAACCGTGGTGGTTCGAAAAAAAATTCGGGTTGTGGATCCGGACCGGAGCCCGCCATTTGAAGACCCCTGGCCTAGCGCCTTCGGAATCCATCTTTCATGTCCCTCCAATTTGTGCCAGGGCAAGGCCGTAGTTGTCACTTCAGTTCATATCAAATTAAAATTTCGACATGCTATTCTTTTCTTACAAATTTGTGTGTGGCTTTGGCAACTGTGGCTCAGACTAGGATGGAAGAGGATATTGGAAGATATAGTCGACGAGGGTCAAATTTCGAGGTACCATCCCGGCATTTGCCTGGTATGACTAAAGCAATCTCGGGAACCACCTCAAAATGGGCTGGCGCTGGGATCGTTGACAGGACCTCCAGAATGGAAAGAAAACGCTCCAGCATATGAGCTAAAGTTGTTCAGTTGATTTTGGGATAACTTGACTATTTCTATATACTCAACAGTTGAAGCGCCTAACCGCAAACTATGGTTATCAATAAATTTCGAACCTTGGTCGATTGATGGTACAATGCAGGTAATACCATGCACCGTAATCTAAATTATGAATTACAAACCTGAATTGGCTAACAGGAAATGCCCATTATGGGTTTCAATGGCTTTCTTTTGTCTAGCTGGAGGAATTAAGATACACATTGTATAGATAGAGTAGCTGGATATAACCACCTCCAGAAACTAAATTATTCTGTCGCCATTTTCATGAATGTTTGCAAACAATGTCAGCGAGCATTCATTCACACGATCCCTTTTTAATTACACATTAATTATGTTTGACCGATATTAATTATGTTTAATTACATATTATTGACTTCCATTTAGTATTTGAACGCAAGCTCCGTTTAACGTTGCAACTTGTTGACTTTACATTCGGAAAGCCTCGATTCGATACCAACGGTCAACTATTCTGACCGAGTCTTCTTTTTTCTCAGGATTTTCCTCAGATACACCATTGCCAACAACGTCCCGCATCTTTTCCCCTACCCTATCCCTGTCCGAGCCAAAGATGAATCAATAAATAAATTCAATTCGGGAAGTAGGTAGGACGAATTTATTTTTTTTATTTACACCTTTAGGCAAATTTGGCTTAGATCGAATGGATGATCATGGGAGAATCTGTGGAATGAAGTGGGAGAAAACGGAAGTACACCGAGAAAACAGTAGTCAGTGCAAAAAAGTAGTGACCTGACAGCGCTGTTTAAACCAGCTAGTTATCTAAATGAAAACAGAATAAGAAAGTGGCGCATTACGCGTAAAAGTCAATAATCCATGTGCCAGTTCTAAAAGATATGTACATTATTTTTCTTTTATCCGTACATATTGCTTATATAACAAGTATTTGAGTATTGCATAGAAAGGAACTGTTTTTTTACTCTTGGTTTTAACAGACAAGAGAAAAAAATAATTGTTTAATAGTAATAAGAAGTCTGTGATTAAATTCGCTGATTTCACAATGGAAATTGGGAGAGCAAGGTTTGTCATGTTGCCAGCAAATTTTTACAGGGGGTTTTAAAGGTTTTTCTCCAGTCTCACAAGGCGAATGGTACCTCCACTGAGGCTTCATTCGTAATCATCCAGTGAAAAGTGATACATGGGAACATCATACCTCAGACGAGACAAGTTTAGGCTGGAAAACACAATTTTCAAAAACTGGAAGAATGTATATTTTTATTTCCTTAACTATGGATTTTGTGTAGAGCTAATCCATTAAACGGAAAAGGATACAGTAGGTATTATGCCGAAGCAGCATTTTGGTTAAGGATCTAAGCGGACTTACTCGTACAACCCTGGCAGCACAGGATATTGGGCAAGTATCAGCCAATACTGGGCCAACCTTGATCGATATTGGCCAGTATTAGTCCGATTTTGGCCCGATATTCTGTGCTGCTAGGGGAGATTCTAAACATGGGACCAAATTTTTATATTCAAGTGGGGAGCTGAACATTCCGTTCAATGGAAACCTACCGAATTTGAACCCAAAACCACGGGTAAACACACCTGCAGCTATAGTAATTTCTAACGAATATAAAGCATATTGTTTATAAACAAGAAAAATCTTGCATATTAAAACTCTTCCTCAAGACGGTGCAGTGTGTATTTAGGAAGACGCTTAATAAGCATAGAAAATCAGACAACTCAAAATTATCTTCGCCTCTCCCTTTTCTTGAAAAATGATGAGCAACCACAAATACAAATGAGAAAGAATTTTATGATAGCTATTACTTGCGTAAAATGGATGGGCTTGGGAAATGATAAAAACACTTTCATCGAAAAGTGTACAAAAGTATAAAAAGTGTATAGAAAGTGAGAAAAAAAGTGTGCCAGATATAATGTTCCATTAGGGTTCAAAACCGTTCAAAAGATGCTCTTGAAATAGTGTGTTCTAAAAGTATTCCAATAGTGTACCGATTTCTATAGTATTTGTTATGGAATACATTCAAACACTTGCATTTCACTTTATTACGCAGTTAGTACACTTATAAAAAGCTTTCCCGTTTACAAAACTGCCCTAAATGTGTTAAAATGTTTTCATTTTTTACAGTGTTGAATAAGTGTTGTTGAGACAATTATGATAGTTATATTTATACACTTTTGGGGATGGCATGGCGTTCATACCTCAGTTGATAGAGCGTTGACTTAGCAATCGCAAAGCCCTGGAGGCGATCCCAGTGGCCACCCGATCAATTCTGAATGAAGGTTTCCATGGTTTTACTCAGTCACATCAAGCAAATGTGAGGGGATTTGAATGATATATACTATTTCAAAAATGTATTTTTTCTACATAGAGGAAAGTAGTACCTCCTTCAAGGAGCAATAAGATTTCGCGTTCTACTACTCCATGAACGAACACTGAACGTAGTAACAACTTGAATTGATAATCACGAATCACAAAAAAATCATTACGTGATTGTAAAACAAACCATAGCGTGTTGAAATAAAGTCAGAGCTTCGTTAGTGTATTGATAAACTGAAATAAATCTTCACACAGCCCTTCACGTTCTTGTATAACAACAATTGAGCAGTTTTGGAAAAGAAGGACCTAAGGTTAAAAGTCCTTGAGAGAAAATTTAGCTTAAATATTATCTGTGAATAAATATAAGCATAACAAGAATGAAAATTCATTCACATAAATTTCAAGCTTTTTTTAAAACTGAATGTTAACCTAAAGGTCCTTCTTCTCTACCAATCCTCAATTCGGAAACTGTCCCTATCGCTGAACGCATGAAGGACCGCGGTGGCTCAATTGGTAGAGCGCTCATCTCTGGTGCTGGGAGTCATAGGATCGATCCCTGCTCATGCCATGTGGGCTTTGTGATGGAGAAACACCGTGTGCGTGGATTTTCTCGGGATTCTCCCGTTTCCACCCACTTTCTTCGTTCCACCAATTCATCCCATTATCATCCATCCGGCCTGAGCTAAAAATACCTAAAGGCATTAAAACTAAATTCAAAATTCAAACAAGCAGTGAACGCATACAAGTTTGCTGTGTTCTCTTCTAAATCCATTCACGTTTTTTCCATAAAATGCTAAAAAAAAGTATATATATTTAATTTACTCTATTTCATAAACTTAGCTATGCATACCATCCGTTTTTGGACTGAGATAAAAGTAAACACACATACCTGTTACCTGAAGGAGAAATTACACAATCTCACCACTGCTATCAGACTCACCTGAAAAATAAAAGGAGAGTGGAATAGGTTAGATTGTTTAGTGATATGTTAAAAAACATGTTTAACCTCATAAATATTAACTTTAACTTACGTTAATAACATATAGATTAGTTCCGATCCCTTCGAATGAGACCACTGCCATAGATGAACATTAGAAATAAATTATAGGCTTACACACAGCAACAAACAGAAGGTAACGGGCTTCGGTGGAGCTGCTAAGGTTCCCTCGGCATGTATTCGCAGTTGTTTGCAACGCTCCTAGTGCTATCGTATGAAGGCAGTCTCCCTAATTCTGTATTAGTGCTGCCATAGTGAAGGCAATTTCCGTATTATAAGCAGGTAGCATAAACTATATTCAATTTCTATTACCTAGCTTTCTTTTTTTATAAAGCATTCCAGGATATTACCGGGGTGAAGTTACTGGTCTCCCACCAGGCGCCTCCCCAGGTGGCGGATAGCGGAATGTCGACCAGATATGGTGGGTACCGGAAATATTCCGGGTCGGACCAAAACTAGTACTTCTGCCTTGCAGTTAGTAGAGGAATCTACAAAGGCTAGGGGAATATAACCCCGAACAAAAATATCATGGTGAGGGCAAGCTGCATCACCATTACCACTCAGAGGCTGAAGATGAATGACATCGGCAACGCTCAGAGATGGACAGAGGACATCTGGAATGTCTGCCTTTACTGCGAGGTCGTAGAGACGACAACTCTACACGGCTAAAACATGTCAAGAAATAGTAACAGATGGTTCATGGATTCTCCTGAGGTAAAATATTCCGGAGGTAAACTAGTCCCTTATTCGGATCTCCGGGCGGGGATTGCTTCAGGGGCTTAAAAAAACAGGATTAAGAAAGACCTTAGAATAGCAACGTGGAATGTACGAACATCATACTAAACGGGCGCTCTTCAGGTGCCAGTACGTAAGACCGAGAAGTACGAGCTAGACATAGTAGCAATACAAGAAGTTCGGTGGGAGCGTCAAGATAGCATCCCACAGGGCAAGTACACTTTCTACTACGAGGGAAAACAGTCTCACGATTTCGGAACAGGATTCCTCATTAAGAACAGTATCCTTCAGGCGGTTCAGAATATAGTCCATAAACGAAAAACTATCGTACGTTGCGATACGTACTCGATCGGGCAACACGGTTTTATTAAACGTCTAAGCTCCGACCGAAGTGGCTACTGATAACGACAAAGATATATTCTAAGATGAGCTAGAAAGGCAGTTTGACCGATTACCGAAAAATAATTCGAAAATTGTGTTGGGTGATTTCAATGCAAAGGTATGGAGGAAAAAAACATAGACCTACTATAGGCAAATACAGCCTTCACGAAAAGACCAACACCAATGCGGAAAGACTGATAACCTTTGCAATTTCGAAAAACTTACTGGTAAAGAGCACGTGCTTTGAACACAAAGACATACACAAATACATATGGATATTTCCGGATGGCAAAACTCTAAACCAGATCGATCACGTATTAGTAAATAGAGGAAAACACACCAACATATAATGGATGCAATGTCGTACAGAGGAGCGGAAGGTGACACCGACCATCAATTAGTGATCACAAAAATAAGGGAAAAGTTATGCATCACGAACAGAGAAAGCAAGGGGTCAAAACAACTAAAATTCGAAGATAAACGATTAAATAATCCGAGCATAAAAGCAGATTACCAACTCGGACTCTCAAATAGGTTCGAAATCCTAGTCGACTCGAGTAATAATAATGATGTTAATAATGAAATTGATCTAAGTAAGATGTGGGAGGCAATTCGTGAAACAATTAAGAGCGCATCGAAGGAACGAACGTGTAGGTGAGAAGAAACAACAGAAAAACAAAACCTTGGTTTGATTAAGAATGCCTTCAGCATCACGAAATACGAAAACAAGCAAAGCAACGATCACCAAGTAATAAAAGCGAAGAAAAACCAACCAATACAGTAAAGCGAAACGAAGCGCCACACTCGGGTTCAGATACAAAAAGCGAGAATATCTGACGCAAAAGATTCAAGAGTTAGAAGAAAACGGCAAGACAAATAACATACGAGATCTATACAAAGGGGTAAACTCGTTAAGACAAGGTTACCAGCCGAGGTTAAGAATGATTAGAAATGAACGTAGAGATCTTCAGGCGGATCCGACTAAAATTGTCGATAAGTTATTTCGACAAACTTCTTAATGTAAACATCGGGGAACAAACAGCGGAATTTGAAATCCATACCGCAGAACCGTGGAATCCCGAAACTAGCGAGATCGAGATCGAAATGTCGGTAAAGAAATTGAAAAATTTCAAAGCACCAGGAATAGACAATATTCTAGCCGAATTAAAGCGGAAGGAACGGCACTATTCAAGGGACTACATCAATTGATAAGTGCTATATGGAGAAAGGAGGAGCTTCCAAAGAACGGAAAACCTTAATAATAGTTCCGATTTACAAAAAAGGCGATCAATTGGACTGTAATAATTACCGCGGAATCTCGTTACTTCCAACGTGTTACAAAGTATTAAGTAATATTCGATTAACACGCCTTATTGTATACGTAGATGAAATAATTGATATCATCAATGTGGATTTAGAAGAAATAGATCCACGTTGGTCCAGATTTTCGCATTGAGAGAAATTTCGGAGATAAATTGGAATACTATGCGACGGTTCACCAGCTATTCATTGATTTTAAGAAAGCATATGATTCTATCTAAAGGGAAAAGTTATACAGTATCCTTATACGATTTGGAATTTTGGAAAAAGTGGTCCGACTAGTGAAGATGTCTCAGCGACCTCATAAGCAGAGTACGGATAAGTCAGATAGTTTCAAGAATCGCAACAGATTGAAACAAGGCGATGCTTTATCACCACTACTGTTTAACTTTGAATTAGAATATGCGATTTTAAGAATTAAAGGGGACAAAAAGGGACTATCATTGAATGGTTTGAATCAACTTTTCATATACACAGATGATGTAGATTTAACAGGGGACGATATAAATGCACTACAAAGCAACACCGATGTCTTAGTAGAAGCATGGTATGATATAGGTCTACAAGTAAACATAGATAAAACAAAATATATGATAACAAGCCGAAACACAGGGAATGAAGGAAATAAAAACGTAAGAATTATGGATGAGGTCATAGAGAAAGTAAACAAATTTAAATACTTGAGAACATACGTACCAAGCAAGAATGAGGTCATGGAAGAAATAAAAAGTCGCTTAGTATCGGGGAACGCATGTTTCTATTCAGTCCGAAAGCTTCTAACATCGGGATTAACATCAAGGAAATTGAAATTGAAAATATACAGAACGGTTATTCTGCCGGTAATACTTTACGTATGTGAAAGTTGGAGTACGACCCTAACAGATGAACATAAATTACGTGTGTTTGAAAATAAGGTTTTGATAAAGATATACGGGCCGAAACGGGAAGAGATGAGTGGAGGAGACTGCATAATGAAGAACTCCACGGACTGTACGATTCACCAGATTTTGTAAAAATAATGAAATCGCGACGACTAAGGTGGGCAGGCCATGTAGCTCGGATTTGGAAAAAACTAATATATTCTATCCTGGTTGGAAGGCCGGATGGAAGGAGGCCATTGGGAAGACCGAGATGTCGTTGGGAGGACATTATTAGAAGAGAACTTCGAGAAGTAGGTGTTCGTGATGAAAACTGGCTTGATATTGCCCAAGATAGAATCAAATTGCGAACGTTTGTTATTGCGACGATAAACTTGCGAGTTCCATAAGCCATAGAGTTAGTTAGTTAATATCAGGATATTAAACGAAACTCAACATATTCAACAAGCCAACAGCAAATATCACAAATTTTAAAAAGAATCATTGACAATAATATATGGAAATTAATTGTTACTTATAACAGATTCATTGTTAACAGTCTCCAGAGTAGCATTTTGTATTCGGCGGGTATGATGCAAAATGTTAGGTCTCATATCAGAGGAATCTGGTAAGATGGCGTCGTAGTGTCTTCACGACGCCAAGATTCTAGTGTATATTTTGTGAAGTATCACAATTTTACGGCCCTGCCTAGTGAAAAATTACAATTGTTAATGTTCATAGATTATTCATCTAACTTTCAAATCTGGTTGATCTACAAGTATACAAATTTTATGATGCATCAAAATAGTGATTTGTAGATGATGTAGTGAAATGCTGTGATAGTGAAACAATACAGTGAACATCAGAGGCGGATTTACACTTCTGCCGCTTAAGGGCTGCCCCTCATCAGTCACCCCGGTCCTACTTCCTTTCCACTCATACCTTCTAGCCCTCACTATCTCTCTCTCTCTCTTGGTAATACTTAAGCATAAGAGTTGCCTAGAGAACCTCCTTACATTGAAGACACCCTCGTACTCGATATTTCAAGCCCTAACATATACACATGTATAAAGCATTTAATATGAAAATAACGTTGTCTGTTAGAGCTTTGAACATTAAATACAAAAAAATACGTAACACTGATGCACAAAAGGTTATGTTTCAAAAGAAAACAAAAGCGTATGTTTCTAACAGAGATGGAGTGGGTCACGTTTTAGAGTGGGTCAGTGGGTCGTAGGTCGGCATGGCTTGACTCATCACGACCCACCGACCCACCATCTTTATTGTTTTAGCTACGACATCATTCGCTCCCCGATACAATGCTACAAATCCGCAGAAGGCGCTGGCTCTTCCCAAGGAAAGGCAGAGCAGGAGGAAACAACTCCATGAGGAATTTTTGGACGAGTGGTGGAGTCTCTACCTTCTTGAGAATCCCTCTGTTTTCATTCAAAGTTACTGATTGATACTTCGACTGGCCATGTTGCAGTGCAGGGATAGAAATTGTTGAAATCGAAAATATCGTACGCAAGCATTAAAATTACCGTATTTTGTCAAAAATTACCATATACACTCATTCAAATAATAATAATAATAATTTATTATTATAAATATACAGGGTAAGTCAAAATGTTGTACCCGATTTCATAAATTTATTTTGTGAAATATAATGAACATATCTGAATGTAATACATGTGGTAAGAAGGGTAACTCTCAACGTTTTTTTCAGTCACATCACAAGTGCTCTATGTGAGCACCTCGCGTAACACGACACACATCAAGCCGATAGTCTATCTCCTGCCAAACCTTGTGTAGTGTGTCACGGTCAATCTCTGCAATGGCTGCTGTGATGCGGGCGCGAAGGTCACCCAATGTTGTTGGAAGTGGTGGTACGTAAACACGATCCTTTATGAAACCCCACAAAAAGAAATCACACGGGGTCAGATCGGGGGAACGAGGTGGCCAACGAATGAGAACTCGATCCTCCTGAGATGCACGGCCTATCGAGCGCTGTGGCAATGCCTCATTGAGATGATCCCGAACGCTGCCATGGTAATGCGGAGGGGCACCATCCAATTGAAGAATGAAATCTGCACTATCCTCTTCGAGCTGTGGAAGGAGCCATTGTTGCAGCATATCAAGAAAAACATGTCCTGTCACAGTAGGTTCAAGGAAGAAAAAGGGCCCATAAATCTTTTCAGGGGAAATGGCACAAAACACGTTGGTGAATCGCGTTGGTGTTCCACAACTGCGTGGGGATTATCAGTTCCCCAGATCCTTACGTTGTGTCTATTCACATTCCCAGAAAGGTGAAACACCGCTTCATCACTGTAACGTAACCTTTCGGCGAACCCATCCTCTTCCATTAACGTGAGAAAATCAGCACAGAAAGACGCTCGAGCAGCATAATCAGTGTCTCTTAAGGCTTGTAGCAGTTGCAAGCGATAGGATTTCATTTGTAAACGTTTCCGCAGAATTCGCCATACAGTTTTCTGTGGCATTTCAAGTTCCCTCGCTGCCCGGTAGGTAGACTTCTGTGGACTCCGCACAAAACTGGCGCGAACACGTTCCACTGTCTCTTCCTCAGCTGAAGGACGGCCAGTCGATTTTCGCTTACAGATGCAGCCCGTATCTCTGAATTTTTCATACCACGTACGAATGGTTTTTCCAGTAGGTGGGTCTCTGCCATACTTGGTACGGAAATGCCGTTGAACACTCATCACAGAGTTGTTTACATGGTAATCCAGCACACAGAACGATTTCTGCTCTCCAGTCAGCGCCATTTTCGTTAACTGCTTCCAGCGCCGCGTAGCGGTAGACAATGCAACCACGCGGGACATAAACTAAACTCAACTAAACTTTGAACTTTTGCCTTTCCTTGCGCGTAGCTCACATTAAGATATGTTCATTATATTTCACAAAATAAATTTATGAAATCGGGTCCATCATTTTGACTTACCCTGTAGTAATATTTATTATTATTATTAATAATATATATATTTGAAAGATATAAATTAATGAAAGAAGTGTTACTGACAAACATTTAAGTATTTTTGCAAGCCTACATGAGGATATATACGATTACGATCCTCTTCACTATTTTACGTTCAGAAATATTCAGAATGACTACAAATGCGTAAAATCTAAGACATTTGAAAAGTATGCGCCTAAATCCATGTAACTCATATCTGCAATATAAAACAAGATTTTCACTGAATATCATAAAAATCTACAAAATTGGTATAATAAGTAAAAAAATGAAATCTCTGCTTTGCCCATCGGGTCACACCGGGTCCCGAGTATTAAAAACCGCGGATCGGGTCCAAAAATTGACCCGGTGATCCGTTTCAGCTGTGGTGGTTATGGAATGAATGTAATCGTAGTTATATTTGATATTCATGTGGAACAATGCCTTCGCTCAGAGCAGAATACAAATCTTCCTACATATGATGACGAAATTTATATATCAATGTTCCCACTGTAGTCTTACTCTCGTATTGTGAGACCGAGCGGCCGTTGATCAGTGGTAGATACTTGTAGTTGGCTTAGCATTCGAGAAGTCCTCGGATCGATCCCGGCGACCGCCATGTAAAAGAAGCCAATAAAATAAACCGAACATCCTGAGTTTTTTTTTTTTTCATTATTTCCTGTCATACCAGTAGAGCTGTGCAACGAGCGGATTACGAGCCCTCGAAATCCGAAGCCCAAAGCAATCACGCTCGAAACGTGGGAGAAGTGGCAACTCGAACTGTTCGAGCGGAGTGTCTGCTCGAATTACGTCATCTGATTACATTTTTGTCTTTATCTTCCTGTAACTGGTTAAAGGAGGTTCAGTGTTGCCAACTAACCTAATAATAATAATGGGTTATCTAATAAAAACCTTTTGAACTGGAATCGACTATATACGAAACTACGATGTTGAACCATATATACGAGAATTGGTCAAAATAAGATAAATTCACAATTTTCAACAT